>OY735259.1:8471025-8675937 GCA_963457715.1 Argyresthia albistria | reverse complement strand
TAAAAAATATAACTGTAAGCTGAAAGTTGATGACATTTTGCTAAAGCAGTAAAGAAGAAGTAAACATTGTTGGAATAATCAAAACAAATTAAACACTTCTTGCCGCACTTTGGTTTTATCTTTGTATTAGCATGGTATGGTTCACTTATAATCATGAATTCTATAGTATTTTGAGTTGTAGCACCGTAAAAATATAAAATATTGTCTTTTCAAGTTTTTTTAATACTCTCTCCAGGTCGCGCATTTCTATTCCACAAGGTAGTCAACCTAGTGTACTCAGAGGTACAAGACCGGGTGATGCTCACTGGGCGGCACATGGTGCGTGACGTCTCCTGCAAGAACTGCTCCACCAAGCTCGGCTGGATCTATGAATTCGCTACGGAAGAGAATCAGAGGTACAAGCACAATGTTTATTGAAAATTGGGCTGGCCCCCTGTCAGGCATAGCATAAAAGTATTGGATCACTGCATTAACTGGCTAAAAGTGAGTTGGGAAATGTGTGGGTAAAGGTGTGATGTGATGCTGTGTTATCTTAGACAAAACAGTGAAAACCATTTATTTTAAGTCTAACCTTCCCTGGAACAAAGTTATCAGTTGTTGACTTATTGTCACCCAATGTAACCCATTTTATAGATCAAGAGGTAAAGCAAAGATTGAGAAGATGATAAGACTTATACTGTTTGACTCATATTCTATTATACTTATTGGATTAGCATGAATTTAACATCAACTCTTTTTACAGGTACAAAGAAGGTCGAGTGATTCTAGAGAGGGCTCTAGTGACTGAAACGGATGGAATAACTGAACTAAATTGTGATGATTATGAGTAGAGTTATCAGAACATTCTCTGTCTCATTAAAGTCTTCACAAAATAAAAGGCCCGGTTTGACAGTTCACGTCTCACGCCATGAAGTTTTAACCCCTAATGCGTAGGTAATAAAAGCCAACTGGTGCGTACAAGCAAAGCATACAAGTTGCACTTAGGAAAACCGCTTCTATTACCTACGCGTTAGGGGTTAAAACTTCATGGGCGTGTCGTGAACTGTCAAAACGGGCCTTTAACATTGATATAAAGCCTGAAAACCATAATCCAGATGCCGACCTCTATTTAAATAGAATTGCTTATTATGGACTACTTCCTGCACACACTTTTGTAACTAGAGACCAAAGTAACACATGCTTAGATCATGTGTTGCTAAAAACTAAAAATGAAGCCGTCACAATAGTAATCCACTCAACATTAACAGACCATAAAGCTGTCCTCTTATGTCTTAACTTAAAAAGCAGAAAGATGTGTCCTCCAACAACATATTCATTCTTAGACATAGAAGATTTATCAGAATTCATAAAAGATACAAATTTTGACTTCATTTACAAACTACCGGACCCAAATGACGCTATGAATTCGTTTATAGAAATTTTACAAAATGCCATAATCTCTAACACTAAAACTCGCAAAATTTCAAGCAGGAAAAAGATTTTTAAGCCGTGGATGACTCCAGGACTCCTGCGATGCATACGAAATCGAGATAACCTTAATATCAAGCTAATGTCAGACCCTAAAAACGAAATTCTTAAACTTACTTATAAGAGATATAGGAATTTTTGCAACAATTTGTTAAAAAACCTCAAGAGAAACTTTGAGAAATCGCAGATCTCTCAAGCGGGCAACAATAACAAACAGCTTTGGAAGGCAATAAAAACGATCACCTCATCCACTCAAATTAAGGACAAACCTAGAGAACTTTTGACAATCTTAGGGTCGTATTCTAGAACGAATCTCTAATCTGAGATCTACTCAAGAGTAGTCTTAAGAGTACGCGCTTATTCTTAATTGATGCTTGAGACTAGTATCAAAAATCATAATTCATCTGAGTAATCTCAGATGTGAGTAGAGATTTTACTAATTCTTGAACAAGATTCAAATAAAAAAAACTTTTTTGTACTACAGATGTCAAACTTTTGTTGAGATCCTCTCTTGACAGTGTTGTTGTGCTTGAGCGGTGTCTCGACCACGCTTGAGAGTGATATTAGTACATAAAATAAACAAACCAGTGGATATTGGTGAAAATATCAGCTAGCTAGACGGTTCTTTCTCTCTCTCTTTCTCTCTCTCTTTCTTTATCTCTCTCTTTCTTTCTCTCTCTCTTTCTTTCTCTCTCTTTCTTTCTCTCTCTCTCTTTCTTTCTCTCTCTTTCTTTCTCTCTCTTTATTTCTCTCTTTCTTTCTCTCTCTTTCTTTCTATCTCTTTCTTTCTCTCTCTCTTTCTTTCTCTCTCTTGCTTTCTCTATCTTTCTTTCTCTCTCTCTCTCTTTCTCTCTCTTTCTTTCTCTCTCTCTGTCTTTCTCACTCTCTTTCTTTCTCTCTCTTTCTTTCTCTCTCTCTTCCTTTCTCTCTCTCTCTTTCTCTCTCTTTCTTTCTCTCTCTCTTTCTCTCTCTTTCTTTCTCTCTCTCTTTCTTTCCCTCTCTCTCTCTTTCTTTCTCTCTCTTTCTTTCTCTCTCTTTCTTTCTCTCTCTTTCTTTCTCTCTCTTTCTTTCTCTCTCTTTCTTTCTCGCTCTCTTTCTCTCTCTTTCTTTCTCTCTCTCTTTCTTTCTCTCTCTATTTCTTTCTCTCTTTCTCTTTCTTTCTCTCTCTTTCTTTCTCTCTCTCTCTCTTTCTTTCTCTCTCTTTCTTTATCTCTCTCTTTCTCTCTCTCTTTCTTTCTCTCTCTCTCTTTCTGTCTCTCTCTTTCTTTCTCTCTTTCTCTTTCTTTCTCTCTCTTTCTTTCTCTCTCTTTCTTTCTCTCTCTCTCTTTCTCTCTCTCTCTTTTTTATCTCTCTCTCTCTCACTCCCCTCCCTCCCTCCCTCTCCCCCTCCCTCCCTCCCTCCCTCCCTCCCAATTGTAAATGAAAACAGGCCTAAAGTAGTTTATTACTCTGTGAATGTCTCAAGACTCGATTCACAGCGATGCACTCTTGAGTAAGGTTTCAGAATAAAGGAGATGCTTGAGAGTGAAACTCAAATTTGAGTCGGATTTACGTAATTTCAGCTTGAGACTGATCTTGAGATTCGTTCTAGAATACGACCCTTAAACTCACCGCAGTCATCAATAGAAAGTGTAAACGAATATTTTGTAAATGTAGGAAAAAATCTCGCTGAGGCAATAAACTGTCAAGACAAAACCACAATACCAACTTTGGACCAAAACTTTCAACCAAATTCCTTTTTATTACTAAAATCGGATAATCAAGAAATTGAAAGACTTATTATTAACCTTAAAAATCAATGTTCTATCGGTTGGGACAATATATCGAATGTGGTTTTGAAATCTAATAAAAAATATTTTGTCCCAATTCTTACTCACATCTTCAATTTATGTCTGGAAAAGGGAATTTTTCCCGATGCCCTTAAGAAGTCAGTTGTCCTCCCAATTCATAAGGGCGGCGACCGGGATCGTGTTGAATGCTACAGGCCTATATCTATTCTTCCTTCTCTCTCAAAACTACTTGAAAAAATAATGAACACAAGGCTGATAAACTATTTGGAAAAACATTGTCTACTAGCGGAAAATCAATTTGGTTTTCGTGCAGGAAAGTCCACATCCGACGCTGTTCACGAACTAACCAGCAACATAGCTGAAAACCTAGACAAAGGTCATCGCTCTTTGGCAATATTCCTCGATTTAGCCAAAGCATTCGACACGGTCTCGGTCGAACTCCTCTTGAAAAAACTGGAAATCATAGGAATAAGAGGGACCCAATTGGAACTCTTTAGAAGTTATCTGACAAACCGTACACAATGTGTCAAAATAAGTGAATTCACTAGCAGCACACAGTCAGTTTATTGGGGAGTCCCACAGGGCAGCATTCTCGGACCTACCTTATTTCTTATCTATATTAATGATCTCTGCAGACTCAAATTACCTAAAGCTAAAATTATAACTTATGCCGATGACACGGTCTTACTTTTTGCAGGTAAAAATTGGGATGAAGTTTTTGATAGTGCCCAAACTGGTTTCAATCTTGTCTCCTCCTGGCTACAAGCAAATATTCTGACGGTAAACACTGAAAAGACCAAATATCTAACTTTCTCAATCACTGCTTCAACACAGCCAAATAATGGACAAAAATTATATGCTCATACATGCAATATTTTAGGTAATAATATCTGCTCTTGTAGAGTGCTGGAAAGAATACCTAATATTAAATATCTAGGTATACTACTGGACAATAACCTAAAATTTCAAAACCACATTCAAAATCTCAGCTCCAAATTAAGAAAATTAATACATATCTTCAAACATCTTCGACATGTAACTGAGCCAGTCCTTATGAAGCGCATCTATGTGGCTTTGGCGGAATCTCTCATACGCTACTGCATCTCCAGCTGGGGCGGTGCCCATAAAACTACACTTTTACGCGTTGAAAGAGCACAGCGTGCTCTGTTGAAGGTTTGCACTTTCAAACCGTACCTTTTCCCTACAACAGACCTCTACAATTTTTGTGATGTTCTGACCGTCAGACAGATTTTCATACAGAGCACTATACTAAAACAACATAGTTTACTTTTATCTAATAACAATACAATTAATTCTAAAAGGCGAAAAGATAAAATATGTACAATTATAAAGGCCCGTACTAATTTCATGCAACGGTTTTTTAAATTTCTGGGACCCTTCTTATACAATAAACTGAGTAAAGTTAGCGAAATCTTCAATGCAACTAACTTCGAAACAAAAAAATACATTAACAAATGGCTGAGATCGCAATCATATGACGAAACTGAAAAACTTCTAACTATTTTATCTTAATTTACTCACATTATTAAGCACACACTTAATTTTAATAAATACTGTTATTACGTTATTACCATTTATTATTTTTACATGGACATACAAATACATATACGACTCACACACACACACACCCTCACACACCCTCACACACCCTAACACACCCTCACACACTCACATACCCCTTTACAGACATCCACACTCACAGCGCACACATTTTATTTAATATACTTTTTTTCTCTATTTTTATAAATAAGTTTGTAACTACGATGCCTAGGTAAAGTACATAACTACCTGACTTTGAATCATTTTACTAGTTACTGCTAGAGAACTGTACTAGATTAACCTGTTCCATTTCTAAAATTATTAAAGTGTCACTTAATGGAGGGAAGTGCTACTACTCACCCTATACCACAGGGTTCGCCCTTTTTTAGGGAGTAGTGAACATCCCTTGTTCGTTACCCAGTGTAATAAGCAAGACTTATGTTGTACAATTTTCTTGAATAAACTTTACTTTACTTTACTTTACTTTACATTTATGTCATGATAAAAATCGACCTAAACTGTCACATAAGCACAGAAGAGATAATAGTACTCCGTACAGAACGGCCACTATCTTCCCCGCGCTGATTCAGATACCGCACCCCACCCCTGGCGTCAAAAGCTTTTGGCAATCTAAAATATCAAATATCTCGAGGAAAAAATCCTCATGATAAGTATATTATAAGTTATTGGTCTAGATAGTCCTACATCGATTTGTGCAGGTTTCAATTCAATATCTTTGTAAAACATCTTAATTTTTCCATATTTACACATATTTTCCCATCAAAATGGAAGGATTTGAAATAATTCTGGAAGGATATCCAAAAAATGGAATAATTCCGGGTGATTGCCCATCTATGGCTGTAGATAGACGATAGACGACATCTTTTAGTTGAGGATTTAATTCAAGACTTTATTTGACAAGATTACTACCTATGTTAAAGTATTTTTTGTTACGGCTACACTAATGCAGGTAAGACAACATAAGGAATAAACTGCTTCCGGTTTTATAGTAACGCTACGCGTCAACAGATGGCGTCGTCTTTAGATACTTTTATATTATGTGGTCAACAGATGGCGCTAGTTGTACTACGTAAAGCACAATATTGCAAAAAGCAAAAAATAAAGAATAGAAAAAGTCCTAGTTCCAACATTTATTCACATCAAAAATAACAACTAATAATAAATTATAATTTCTTAGTAAGTACGTATTTATAGAAAGCCGCGAAAAAAGAGATTTACAGGGTTATCAGATAGCGATTACAATGCCATCTGTAGATAATACGAAGAATTTCTACCGGCGCGAAGAAACCGAAGAAAAAGATTTCATCAGATTGCGATCACAATGCCATCTGTAGATATACAAAGAAACCATGTAGAAACAAAAACAAGACTCGGCGGGCGGGGGCGGGGCAGTTCAGTTCAGTGCTGGTGCTGACCTCTATAAAAGTTTCACAGAAACTCAAATGACATGCGCGGCTAGGAGGAAAGGGGGGGCATAGCCACCCTCCTCGCCATTTTCCGTCAAGCTAGCTTCTGTCAGTCGGTGTGTTTGTGTACTGTGTTGTGATAAATTCTTCGTGTCGATGCATCTCAATGGGAAATCCTGCTGAAAACGACACCAAACGATGGGTCGATTATTGTGTTTGTGGCTCTAATGCATCGTTTTACCAGTGATCATGGCAAAGTGATTGATAAAGTGTTGTGCTTGGTGTCGTGTGTTAGGCATTCACAGCTGTGAGTGGGATCCTTTCTCTGGATAAATCGTCTACAAGACGACGTCGTGTCATCATTCAGGAAGGTGACACACCATGTCTGCCAAAAACATCCCAGGAGATAAGGTCAGTAGCAAAGAATACCAACGTGACCTGGTTACTACCCCACATTTGGGCGTAAAGGTCATAACTTTTGTGTTGTTTCTAAATCAGCTCTAGGTAGGATTCCTTTCTCTCGCGATAGCTGGCTTTGGTTTACCATTCTACAGTTTTTTTGTTCTTTGGCAAGTGTTCTTTTGTACTATAGCCAAGTCAGTCAGTAGGTAAACTAGGTAATTTATTAACAATGCCTTTAGTTCCACTAGACTACTGTAGTAGATCTGTACAGAAAAGCCATTATCAATAACTGTGCCTGTTGACAAAGTGAAACGCTAACTTGCGAAACAAAACAATAACTTTTATGTATGCAATTTGACATTGTGGAATCTCTATGTGACGTCACCTTAGCGAAGCCAAATGTCAACTCGCATACATAAAAAGTTATCGTTTCGTTTCGCAACCGTTAGCGTCTCACTTTGTCTAGGGGGGCAGAATAGGTTATCCAAACTATTGTAAAACATACAACACCAGGAAACATTGAGCAACATGCTTCTTATTATTGGGTCTTGTATGTTTTGTTGTTGTCTTGTTTGAAACTACAGAGTAAATTGTCTCTAGTAGCTGAAATGCCTACCCGTTCACTCTTTATCTGTATCAATTAACAAAAAACTATATGACGATAAGTGAATTCAGTTTCATAGGTGCTGTACTGGTAAAGGAAGTGAAGACGGACTATCAGGACTGTTTATTAGAGTCTGATCACTGGTATCTTTGCTTCAGAACTATAATTCGTAAGTTCAGCCCAACATGGATCAGAATTTACAGTCGAGTTCATTAATACATATACAGGGTGTAACAGAAAGGTGTAGTCATATTTTATGGGGTTGTTAGGGACATCATTCTGAGCAACTTTCACTGAGGAACTGAGTTGATCAGAGCAACTTTAATTTTAAATTTTTCTATATTGTACAAATCAGCCGACTGCCTGGACCAAAACATATGAAGCAATGAAAAATAAAGTTGCTCTGATCAAGGGTACATAAATCTGAGCAGATTCATCAATAAAATATAGGTATAAGAATCTGCTCAGATATTTATGTCCCATTCCATGTAGTACATTTATATTTGAAGCCTTGGGTTTGCTCCATGTATAAATGAACTTGACTGTCGATAGTAAGTCAATTGGTGCAGTATAATTTCTGCTGTCGCAATTATTACTAAGTGAATGCTACATAAACTAACTAGATGCTAAGCCGTAATAAATGTAAAGCTAGTATTATGCTAGGCATTGACCCATTGTAAACTCCTGCTTGTGGTCCACTAGTTTTAATCCTCTATGAATATTTCTGCTGCTTATGAATGGTGTAAGTGTGCCAAAACGAATATGGCAGGAAGACCTTGAAATTTTTCTGCCGGGTGCAGGTAATCAAAGGGATCCAGGCTTCCCGGCCTTTGAGTCCCCAGACCCCTGGTCCTTTTGTTATGTTCCTTTGCATGGGAATAGGTTACAAAAAAAGATAGATAACAGCTTAGTGGTGACAATGATTTGAATCCTTGTCACACCAATAAGTAAGTGTCTTTCGTTATGCTTATGCATCATGCAAAATGCTTCTGCCATCCTGTGTGGAAAAAGGAGCGATGGATAGGATATCAATTATGTAGTACACAGACCCTGCAAGTTTTCTTAGCACCTCACCTCTCTCTCTCACCCATGTATGCGTCTCTCTTATACCGTATGTTACCCATTCCCTATCAATTATTTTCTACTTGGTACAACCTGTATTATGAGCAGTAGGTTGCACTCATGTATACATACAGTACAATCAATCAGTGATATTATTGAACACATATTGAGTCATTTGAACAACCGGCCAAGTGCGAGTCGGACTCGCGCACGAAGGGTTTCGTACCATTATCTATAAAAAACCGCAAAAAGATCACGTTAGGTAAGTATGGGAGTTGGGAGCCCCCCTTAATATTAAATTTATTTTGTTTTTTAGTATTTGTTGTAATAGCGGCAACAGAACTACATCATCTGTGAAAATTTCAACTGTCTAGCTACCATGTTTCATGAGATACACCCTGGTGACAGACAGACAGACAGAGGGACAGCGAAGTCTCAGTAATAGGGTCCCGTTTGGCACCCTTCGGGTACGGAACCCTAAATAACACATGTTACATCAATGATGTTCACAACAGAGCTCAATGGAAATGTCGACACAAATGTAGCATGTGTAAGAAATTCTTTTGCAATTGAATATTCTAATCATAACTATTACCTTTATTTCCATAGCTGTGGTGAAGGCCTAGTCTCGTGTTAATAGAATAATGAATAGCTGGGTTTCCGCCACTACGTATAGAAATAACCGGCCAAGTGCGAGTCGGACTCGCGCTCGAAGGGTTCCGTACCATTATCTATAAAAAAACGCAAAAAAAATAATGTATGGGAGCCCCCCCTAAATATTAATTTAATTTTAAGTAAATAATATACTCAATATATTGTGAACATTTTAAGCGTCTACCTGCTACCATTATCAATATCGAGCAAAAATGAGCAAAAAAAAATAACGTTTGTTGTATGGGAGCCCCCCTTATTAAATTTCTTTTGATTTTTAGTATTTGTTGTTATAGCGGCAATAGAAATACATCATCTGTGAAAATTTCAACTGTCTAGCTACCACGATTCATGAGATACAGCCTGGTGACAGACAGACGGACGGACGGACGGACAGACAGCGAAGTCTCAGTAATAGGGTCCGTTTGGCACCCTTCGGGTACGGAACCCTAAAAAGCGTGAAGCTATGTAGGTACCTATGTGTATCCGATTAAATTAAGTCGCCGTTATTTTGCTACGAGTATCGATGTCGACAAAAATGCCTCGCCTTTGCTCAAAAATGGGCGACTAAATCAGAACAAATAAACCTGATGTAACAACAAGAAATTCGTAAAAGAAAAAAACAATATTTTGTCAATAAAAGGAGCTTTATTATTATTATTTATTATTATTATCGATATCGACAAAAGTCGTATTGATGTACCTACCTTATAATACCTACGTACGCCTTTTTGATTCTAATGCTCATTTGGTGAGACAATTTCCAAAGGTGGTATGTCCTTGCCACTTGCCACGTATGATCTAGCCTGGTGGGTGAGACAATTTCCAAAGGTGGTATGTCCTATAGTCACCTAGCCTGGTGGGGTATGTCCTAGCCACGTGACAATAGACGCAACACACGTCATTTCCGTTTGAACGCACCACCGGGCAATCCTCGGCTCACTAGCCTCATACTACCTATAGACACAGATTACTAAATAGTTACTACGTAACTATAGAGTACACCTGTGTACCGTACACGCCAGAATTCTTAACACTCCGTACCATGAAGCCGCCACGCGAATCCATTATACTAGAATAGCGAACGATGTTACGGAGAGAAGCTCTGAGCGAGCGGTCACCTCTCTCTTTCCTACACCCCTCCTTACCTTGCGCGAGAAAGAAAACTCACAGCTCGCCAGATTCAAAGAAAATTGGCCCGGCCTGTACTACCCTTACGGCGTGAACAGACGATGACGCCCCCGCTCCGTCGCCGCCCCGCGCCCGCTAAGCCGCGCTCTCACCGCCTTGCACCGATTTTTTTTTCATATTCTTTATTGCACAGTAACTTAATAATAAAACTTATATAACATAATAGTGCGCAAAGGCGAGCTTATCTCTTAAGAGAGATTTCTACCAGCAAACCTAGGCAGGACAGGAAAGATGGTGCTGAGAGGATAGTCCTAGTGCACGATTTGTGTCTTATTGCTCAGTAATAAGTCTCTTATTACATCGGATGGTTTTCATCGCACTCGCCCCGCGCCCGCTCCGACGCCGCGCTGCGCCCGCTCCAATTAACGAGCATTAAGACACAAAACGGTGCAACGGTGAGAGCGAGGCTTAGCGCCGTCGGAGTGGGCGCGTCATCGTCTGTCCACCCACGCCCTAGAAGCACAGATTACTAAATAGTTACTACGTAACAGATACCTCACTCAGTAGGAAATTTCCAATACCTACTGCTATAATAGCCTACTCCGTCGCGTCAGCAACCGCTGCATGCTAAAATGTGCCTAAATGCTCAAGCGTACAGTTGTGATCGCCTCGCACCGCGCGATCTCACACTAATCGCAGGGCTGGCAGCTATCGCAGATACCTACTGCTATAATAGCCTACTCCGTCGCGTCAGCAACCGCTGCATGCTAAAATGTGCCTAAATGCTCAAGCGTACAGTTGTGATCGCCTCGCACCGCGCGATCTCACACTAATCGCAGGGCTGGCAGCTATCGCAGATACCTACTGCTATAATAGCCTACTCCGTCGCGTCAGCAACCGCTGCATGCTAAAATGTGCCTAAATGCTCAAGCGTACAGTTGTGATCGCCTCGCACCGCGCGATCTCACACTAATCGCAGGGCTGGCAGCTATCGCAGATACCTACTGCTATAATAGCCTACTCCGTCGCGTCAGCAACCGCTGCATGCTAAAATGTGCCTAAATGCTCAAGCGTACAGTTGTGATCGCCTCGCACCGCGCGATCTCACACTAATCGCAGGGCTGGCAGAAATCGCAGATACTCGTACGATACGAACACAGTTCAAAACGTGCGTGCGCTTGGCTTGCGACAACCATACTGACGTTGGGCGCCGGGCCATAGCCGGGCGCTCCGAGAGCTCGGGCGGGCGGTAGGTAATTATAGCGCGCGAGTACATTCAGTGACGGAGGCCTGCTAGAAGTACCAGCAGCCGTCACTATTCCAACTGCCGTTACGGCCACAGTGCACCGGCTGTTGGTTTGCCGGTATGTGCCTGAATAATGCATCGGTCTGATGTGTTGGGCGTGCGTCCCTGTGATGTGCACCTCGTGAAACCGCACTGGAATAATACGAGGTGTTATTTCCCGAGAATTGAAGGTAAACTGTTAGGGATTCAGCTCCAGACGATATCGTGTCGTGGCAGTGCTCACATATGAAACTGGTCTGTAAGAGAATTAGAGTTGATCTTTCTTGTCTCTTTCTTTATGTCTCCTACTCAGCTATCCACCTGTCTTATCCCTATTTGGTTTGCTGGAAGAGATCTCTTATTAGAGATAAGCTCGCCATTGTACTCGTTTTCTGTACGCCTTTGTACATGTTTTTTTATTATCCTATGTAACTGTTTGTGTGCAATAAAGAAATTATGAATTAATAATTAAATTTTGTATCTATAATGCCAAACTGATCATCCCCGTCTTCTTCCACGGTATAAATAATTGGTTCATGGTTATGCAATGCAGTGCTACTTTGCAGTATGCTGTAATAAGAATCGTGCTCAAATAATGATCAAATGTGATAGATAAAGACATTATCAGTCTGTGAAATAGATCTGATATTACCAGTCTGTAATAGAATATCTGATTTATCCAACTATAGAAATGCCTGATCGTGGCCCCAATTCGTTGGGCCATGCTCTTTTAGTTAACAATCTCAGACCCAGAAACAAATAAATAGAAACTATATTCCAATACCTTTTCCTGCAGAGTACTGGAAAACCTCTCGATGCGGAAAATTGACAATCAACGTCCCTCTGTATATAGTCACTGTTATGGTATAGTTATTCTTGATTGAGACGAGAGCGAATAAGAACGAATGTAGGTCACTGTGACAGTTTAAGCCAGGCAAAGATGAGGCGGAGAAAAACGGAATACGGGTCGCGCGTTTAAAACTCAGTAAACCCACAGATTTGCGTTTCAGACCGCGACATAATCCAGCAGTAGTAGATAGAGACCCATGATTTTCAATCACTTCGTTACAGAATTTTGTTTTTGCGCTGTTTGAAGAGATCATATTCTTATTTGACCATACAGTCACAGTGTTCCATTCATGGGTCTTCTCACATACTGGGCTTTGAAGAGTCAGTATCAGGGCAGGTCATTGTTCCTCTTCCCGAACCTTCGCCTTTGTCCTCTCCTATAGACTGGTCTTCGGGTTGCCTTTACGAACGATGCCTCTGTGGTGGCGCTGGTCTTCAATGGGAGGTCGCCGGCTCAGCGGTTGTCCACGAATTAGTGTCTAGCCTGTGATGAACGCCCATGTCTTCTCAACTGTGACGAACAGTTGCCACTTGGCGAGCCAGTCGGGCAAGATGTTGAAGGTGCGCGCAACTTAAACGCTCGGTTCGGTAGACTTCGAATAGTGCTAGAGCTCGTCTAAGCTGAAATGACGCGCCCCACTCCTTGGTTTTGTATTAACTTGTCATACAAAACCAAGGAGTGGGGCGCGTCATTTCAGCTTAGACGAGCTCTACCTGGGCTCCCGGTCCGACGGTATCCGTGCCGGTATGTTGGCCGTGTATCAGGAGACAGGCAGGACCCGTCGGGGACGCCGGCTAATGTTCATCAGTAGGACATGATGGGCCATAAATAGTGGGCATAACGGTAAATCTGCTACGGAATTAATGACAGCACTAAAAGCGTGTTTCCTTATGAAGCGATAACTCACGCTCGATTTCGAAGCCACAGCCGATATAAATTTGCTCTTACGACCCAATGAATTCCAGATACGACTACAATTCGATATTTTGAGTACGTAAATACCTACTTTACTACGTGGTTTTTGATTAAATTTTGTTAGCTTCGCTCAGGCGTAATAAGCTCGCTCCATGAGGAAACCTACCTCTACCTTCCTTCACCGGTCTCTAGTCTCTAGCACAATCTAAAATGCAGCGGTGCGTTATGCTTTTAATGTTTTATTGTGCAAGCGCATAGCACGGTGCTTGTTATTTCTTCCGCTTTGTTTTATACTTTGTCATTTGAAGTCAGCAAGTGTTCCGTGAATTTTGCGTAATAAGCCCTTCTCAGTCTCGAAAACAAGCTACTTACAGGTGCGTATTTCAAGCTTCATAAGAGCTAAATCCGTCTGCGTTTTAGCTTGCATTTGTTTGTTTCGTTACAGTGGTTTACCGCACTCAGTCCTTAAATATCGCTGAGTGCTCTCTAGCTAATAATGCCTCAGTTGTAACAGGAATGGTCACTTAAAAAAAGCGGGAGATTCTATCTATTAGAACACCAACTGACATCGGATATCGTCGCCTAGATTGCCTCATATGTCGAGACATCTAGCGTGCAGTGCTTTCCGCTCGACATCATTGTAAGATAGTGATTGGATTGGGAACTGCACTATATCCCTGTAAGAGAACCTCTTTGAAGCCCCAGATCTAGAATGTGGTTTCTTATGTGCTCGTTACCTAGAACTAGAAGCACTCATTAAATGCATAGCATCAGCAGTATAGCAGTAGAATCTGAACAGACTTCATTAAAAGAGACTGCGTAATATAATTTTGTCCTTGAAACAAAGAGCTTTTGTAAAATCGGGGGAAATGGCTTCACAATGACTCTGTAAGACGGGTCACTGAATGGTTTCAGCGTTTTTTAATTAACCGTTTGTTACTTATCCGCAAGTCGATATGAGCCACGTGTTTTCGTCGGAAAGAGTTTGACTCTCATCTCTAGCAGTTTTGCGTGTCCCCTAAATTATTTTAATAATGTGAGGGAGGTAAAAAAATCCCTGCCTCAGGCTAAGTCCCGTGTTTTTGTGACATTGTCAGTGTTTCGCGGACCGTCCTCTCATTCATTCGGTGTCGGACAAAAGCACAATGGGTGTCCAGACATGCAGAGCAGACTGAGCATTCCCGAAAAAGTTAATGTTTTAAAATTGCACCTACCGTTTTTCTGAGGAAAGTCCGCTGACTAAAACAATGGTCTTTGTGTAGACTCTAGAAAGACAATCGTTGCCAGCATTCCAGCGACGAAGCCCATTCGATACCACCGGTTTACGAAGAGTCAGTAATAATGTTACGATACGATAAAACTATACTGATCGTCATTCATTGCAATTCCTTCTAGTTTGTATTTTACCGACGGAGATCAAAGCAGTCTTAATCATAGCGGTCTATTGATGTTTTACGCAACGGTAGTAAACTGGTATTTCATATCAACATAAACAATAGTGGGGTTGCTGCATCCTTATCGGTTACACGGTTACGCCCCATTGCATAATTCGCTTTATCTTCAATGACAATATCTCTTCCGGTTGACTGAATACTATACTATAGTCTAGAGCTATTGTTTACGAGTTTCAAAGATTTATGCTATTGTCTACCACCACATACATTGTTCCTACTGTATTTCTAGTTACTATTCTTAACAAGTCCCGCGTCTAACAAAGTTATTACAGAACAATCCACACACAATTAGCAAAATTGCTTTGTTTCCCGAAAAGTTGAATAAGCATTTCAAACAGTCGTCAGAGCGAGGTCCTTCGCTGAATGAGTTCTCTTTAATGGCGGATTAAAAAGGATTTTGTGTGACAGATTTCTCTTGAGCGGTTCTCAATGGCCGGCTGAGAACAATAGCCGTATAACAGTTAACCCTGTCTGATAGTTTCGTCTCGGTTTTCTACCGGTACTCGGCTCTTCGCTCCAGATCCGTACAATGGCAAATAATTATTTACACTTGCCGCGCAATGGTCGGATAAATGTTGGTCTGCCGTGATATTTCGGTAATCGTTGTCGTTAGAAGGTTTCTAATGGCAAAGGCCTGTATTCGTGACCTCAATGTCGTGTTCATGGCTCATGGCCGAAGCTTAGGCTCTTGCTTATTTCAAATACTCACTAATATTTTTCATTCCGGTAGCCTGATGTACTAGAGAAGAGTTGTCATTAAACTTCCCATGTTAATTCAATTTTATTGACCAGGATCATACAAATTTTGAGATTCCATTCCTGAATTAAGGTCTAAAATATTGCCTACCACATTTGTACTCAAATATCAATCCAGGGCTAAATCATGCACCATATAAAGTGCGTTGGAGAAATAACACGATTGCGAATAGTAGACTGTAGATCTATATTGTCACTGGTTACAACTTGTATAAAATAGCACTTTAGACGCAGATTAATTTAGATTTAAATTATAGAAAAATACATAAAAGCAGCAAGCAATAAAAATGGCCGAGCGAGCGGAAGAAAGTCTGAATGAATAAGAGACGCTTAGGCATAGAGAAATTAGACTGATAAATAGACAAAATTCCATATGTTTAGAACCGCTAAAATTCAAATAAAGGATTCGACTTATTGTTCTAAACAAAGTGATATGAGGTCGGCCAACCGTTTTCGAAACTACAAACTGGCCAAGTGCAAATCGGATCTGCGCAATTAGTGTTCTGTACCATGATTGCACCGTTCCGCTCTCAGACCATAACCCGCCCACGCACAAGAAACGCTTGTTCTAGCTTGATGTGTATCTTACAACTACCTAAGAAGATTTTTTACTCGAACCAAGTCCATACTAAGTACTAAATTAGAAAGGTATGCTGCTGCTTTGACCATGTCCTATTCAATCATGTGTCTTTCGGAGTTCTTCATACTTTATTGCAAAAAAAAACAAAATACTAACAACAGTAAATAAAGGCGAGGTAAACTCTAAGAAAATATTTTCATTTCATTTCTAGCAAACCCAGATTCCCACGTCCGTCTAGGACGAATAATTTTCGAGAAATGTGCCTTTGTTTCGCAGGAAGACTCGGAATTGATTTCCACGGAAAACTAAACACGCCTGAGTCACATCTTCGACGGAGGCCGTTCACACAGTTTCCACAACAATGACTTTGTAATGACTTGAGTCATTCGTTGACTCGTGGTCTGCTGTGTCTATTGTTGGAGCTCGCGGTACAATTCGGTGTAGGCCGCCCACTCAGCAGAACCGGTACATTCTGGTCGTGTATCGGAAAACAAAACAAACACAGCGTCACGGGTTTTCCCATACGGGGCAGCAGAGGCATAGTTGCGACCACGTTTTAAATGTTAGATCTACTATTAGTATAAGTATAATAGGTATTTCCCCCTTTAATTATACATTTTACCTTTCACGCCTGGTTTGCTGGAAGAAATATCTTTTTAGAAATAAGCTCGCCTTTGTACATGTGCTTTCTATTTATGTCCGTATAAATTATTGTGTGCAATAAAGAATTGTGAATTGTGAATATTTTTATAGTATCTGTGGATCTTACTCTTACTCAACTCTTTTTTACTCCTAGGAGCTAAAATGTCGGGGATTTACCTATTCAAGAGTAAATGTGAGATTGTCCGCGACTCTATCGAAATTCTATTAGCCTATACGAAAGGTGAAAGAGAGTGGAAAAAAAACACTTGATCTGGTACTTATTCGTGTTTCAAACAATTTGTATGGTCATGAAAATTTTCTTCATTAGCAAAACTTCCACATCATTTAACAAAAGGTCCGACAACTTTTTAGTTCGAAACGCTATTATAATAGCAGCATCATATCGCCATCCCGGTCGAACGGAAAATATCCAAAACAAAGGAAAATATCTACCTGAAAAGGCCAACTTCCGTAATATAAATCCCACCAAAATATTTTCATGAAAAAAAATGTAGCCAAGAAGAGGGAAACAAAAAGTTATCAGATCTCAAGTAGAGCCAAGCTTCTAACTCTACACGCCCTAACTGTACAGCCCTAATTTCACAAACTCTAACACCTTACTCAAAATATGTGGCTTGGCCGTTTCACTACCGTCACATGAGCTTAAATTGGAAAATGCAAGCAACGAAACGGCCAAGCCATATATTTTGAGTAAGGTGTTAGAGTTTGTGAAGTTCGGGCTGCACAGTTAGGGCGTGTAGAGTTAGAAGCTTGGCTCTACTTGAGATCTGATAACTTTTTGTTTCCCTCTACATTTTTTACATGAAAATGTTTTGGTGGGATTTCATTTCTTTTTGTAAGTTGGGTGACCATTTTGCGTGACTGGGGGCTAGCCCATCGCTGCAGTTATGGAGTATTGAAGGTTATGTAAAGTTAGTATTTACTAGCTGACCCGGCAGACTTCGTACTGCCTCAATTTAATATGAACTTTATTGAATAGCAATAAAGTTCAAATTGACTCTAGAAAACTTTTGTATGGGAAATAGAAAAGGGCTGTTTTTAGGGTTTTCACGGAAATTATTCGATTTTTTCTCGCCTTTTAAACCTTCCCTAGACCTTCACGAACATTTCAAGACTAAGATAAGATAAATCCGTTCAGCCGTTCTCGAGTTTTAGTGAGACTAACGAACAGCAATTCATTTTTATATATATAGATAATAAGCATTCACTGAATAAATTTTCAGACCTCTAGCTTCGAAATTTGCGGAAGTCTCATAATAACATTCATCCCCTAGTTGAGGGGGTTGAGGGGTGAAAATTCCAAGTTTTAAGATTTTGCGGTTGTTTGTGTGCTAATCCTAGCCTACATACCCAGCTTTTTAGGACTTCAGGAAGTGCCCTAAAAGTTTTGTTGATCAACAGTGAGTGAGTAAGTCAGTGATGAAATCGGGGTTTTTTAGATAGCAATAAAATCTAAGAGCTATGCACCTGAAACTTTTTGGGTTTAATGTGTCTACTATTGACATCATATCCCAAGAATTTCGTCGATCTGGTATAATCCAAACCCAAGTTCTGAGAGTTCAAAATAACGACGAAGCGTTACGAGAAAAGGTGGGTAGTGCCCCAGTGCTTCGCGCTCTTCTTGGCGGGGGCACTACCGTGCCCCCAGATACCAACATCATGAAAAAAATTTCAATTTATGTTTCTCAAAGCTCCGCGATTGATTAGAGCAATTACAATACAAACACGGGTTGAAAACTCGCTTCCGTTTCTTAAAGTTTCCTTGGTGTTTTTGAGGTGTTCTGTTCATCTTCATTTTCGCGGGAGATGTCTGAGGGAATTACTCCGTGTTGTATTAAAGTGTTTGCTCAGAGCCGGTGCCTGCATGCGGGGGGTTCGCCCCCTCGGGGAATGGGGTTCTCCGCCCCCCGCTCCCCCCTCGGCGAATTCGCTGGGAGTTCACAATAAATAAATTGACCGTTCGTTGTTCCTCCCACGCACGACTGTTTTCGGCGTGAAATGATGTCGGTCTATCGGAGTAAGAGCCGAACTATTTTTTACGGCTGCTTGATGCGTAAAATTGACCGTTTATTTTCTCTAAAGATGTTGCGTTGAAACCTAGTTTGGATACTTTAGATAGGCTTTGCAATAAATGTCTCAGAATTCAAAATAAATCCTTATTTACACATGAAATGTTGAAATTCGCGTGTATTTTGACTGAGCATGTCGTTGTTTAAAAGTTAACTTTTGCGGGCCGCTTAATTATGGCTGTATTCCGTGCTCTGTCTTTGCTTTATTTATGCGTTCTAATTCGTAGTTGGGCTCTGAAATACTATTTCGCTAATGAGAACACAAATAAGGGCGGAATAACACATACTAAGTTTTAACGATTTTATATACAGTGTTGGACTGCTAGTCAACATGAATAAGAACGTTCTATTTAGGAACTGACAATACGGTAATTTTATTAACTTACATGTTTCTAGATTCATTTGCCAACCCACCTTGTCCAATTATTATTAATCCTTGACTCGAGAATCTACCCCTTCACATAATTTATGAAAATGCAGTAAAGCGGCTAATGATACATCTTTGTTCCCTTCATTTGTACCATCCATCCAGAGACTTTCTGTGCATTGTATTAAAAAATGTGTCGGTAATAGAGGTAGAGAAGAAGAGAGAGATAGAGATAGCTAGAGAGAGAGATAGAGTCTCCTACCTTCACCACCTCATCCAACAACTAACCGAGCATTGCACCACCGCAATTGGTCACTGACATATCAATGACATGACAACACGGCTTTCCCAATACTTCACTGCGTATCTTGTTCAAAGCGCTGGTTTTCTCAGCGAGTGCAAACAGAGCGTCAATGACACTTACGTCTGCGACAGTGTCATGTGATGAGCGCAGGGACCCGGTTCTACTAGAATAAATTAAAAGTAAAAAAACATTTTTAAACAAAGCTTTTATTTAATGCCCTAAAAAGAAGAAAATAAAATTTCAATTCAATCAAATGCGTCATTTTATTACATTACACAATTTATACGATATAAAAGCTTGTTGCGGGATTTATCTCCAAGTCTGTGCAAATAGGTGCCTACCCACCCAATTAAGTCTACACAAGTAAATCTCGCAACAAGCTTTTATATCGTATAAATTGTGTAATGTAATAAAATGACGCATTTGATTGAATTGCAATTTTATTTTCTTCTTTTTAGGGCATTAAATAAAAGCTTTGTTTAAAAATGTTTTTTTACTTTTAATTTATTTTTAACTTTTTAGACTTTATCATTACAGGACAAAACATCTAATCTAGAATTCGAGTGCTTGTCAAGACGAATCAAATGAGACCAAACACGATAGAATTGCGTCGTTTGGTAACAGAGTTCCCATGGCCACCTTCCGGCTCCAGCATCAGATCAGCTCCATGTCATAAAAAAATATTCTAGGACCAAAGTATTCGTCAAGACGAATCGAACGAGCCCAAATTCGACGGGCTTGCGATGTTTTATGACAGAGTTCCCATGACCGTCTTCCGTCTCCATCATCAGATCAGCTTTAAGTCAGAAATATATTGCATTGTCATCCGACTTATACACGTATGCGAAATTTCAGCTCAATCGGATAACGGGAAGTGGGTCAAATTCAAGCCGACATTTTTGACGCGAACCGTGATACCCACAAACAAACAAACAAACAAACATACATACATACAGTGCAAGTTAAATAAAAGCTTTTAATAAATTAAAAGTAAAAAAACATTTTTAAACAAAGCTTTTATTTAATGCCCTAAAAAGAAGAAAATAAAATTTCAATTCAATCAAATGCGTCATTTTATTACATTACACAATTTATACGATATAAAAGCTTGTTGCGAGATTTACTTGTGTAGACTTAATTAGGTGGGTAGGCACCTATTTGCACAGACTTGGAGATAAATCCCGCAACAAGCTTTTATATCGTATAAATTGTGTAATGTAATAAAATGACGCATTTGATTGAATTGAAATTTTATTTTCTTCTTTTTAGGGCATTAAATAAAAGCTTTGTTTAAAAATGTTTTTTTACTTTTAATTTATTTTTAACTTTTTAGTCTCAGCATCAGCTCAGCTCCATGTCATAAAAAATATTCTAGGACTAAAGTATTCGTCAAGACGAATCGAACGAGCCCAAATTCGACGGGCTTGCGATGTTTTATGACAGAGTTCCCATGACCGTCTTCCGTCTCCAGTATCAGATCAGCTCCATGTCATAAAAAAATATTCTAGGACCAAAGTATTCGTCAAGACGAATCGAACGAGCCCAAATTCGACGGGCTTGCGATGTTTTATGACAGAGTTCCCATGACCGTCTTCCGTCTCCAGCATCAGATCAGCTCCATGTCATAAAAAAATATTCTAGGACCAAAGTATTCGTCAAGACGAATCGAACGAGCCCAAATTCGACGGGCTTGCGATGTTTTATGACAGAGTTCCCATGACCGTCTTCCGTCTCCAGCATCAGATCAGCTCCATGTCATAAAAAAATATTCTAGGACCAAAGTATTCGTCAAGACGAATCGAACGAGCCCAAATTCGACGGGCTTGCGATGTTTTATGACAGAGTTCCCATGACCGTCTTCCGTCTCCATCATCAGATCAGCTTTAAGTCAGAAATATATTGCATTGTCATCCGACTTATACACGTATGCGAAATTTCAGCTCAATCGGATAACGGGAAGTGGGTCAAATTCAAGCCGACATTTTTGACGCGAACCGTGATACCCACAAACAAACAAACAAACATACAGTGCAAGTTTAATAAAAGCTTTTAAAAATGGCTCAACGACGACTTTGGCTTTTGAGAAATCATGCATTTTCAGAAATTCAATGTCTCTCTGCTCTTGTGTTATGTCCTAGTGAGAAATGTTTAAGATGTCAGGTTTGTGTTATGGTGTAAGTCTAAATTTAGTGTTATGTTGCCTGTCATTGTTTTTTCTCCAATTCAATAAAATAAATAAATAAATTTCATCGTGTCATCTGGCGTCTAGCGGGTCTTGTCGTCCCAGTACAATAATAGTAAATTACTCACCAAGGGGATTATTAAAACACTGTTTTATGTCACCGCACTCAGGACTGAGTTTTAATTCCTTAATAACTTCCGGAGTTAATTCGTGAGTCCTTCGTTACGTTCAGGATTCAATATCGATTCAGTATCTTGGTGCATATTCTACAATAATTAGCAATTAATGTAATGATTCATTATAGGTGAAGGGACTATATTGACAATAACTTCGGGGACACCTGGAGCGGACCGCAATGTTCACAACACTGTTCTGTCATTGAGTGGTAATTTGGTTAGTAGAATCCCGGCGAAGATCTTGTGCCGGGACGTCGGGAGCACCCGACAAGTGTCGTGGCAACTGGACCAACTCGTGCGCTCGACTTATCAGTGTAATCGGACCGTTATTGGAAGAGCGACGTTAACTGAGTCACTGAGACTGAGAGTACTCATCTCTGTGTACAGGCAAGAAGGCAATACCAGAGAATTGCGATTGCGTCCGTCCAGGGCCCCAAACCACTTATTAATCTGTGCCCAAACTTCCATTTAAGTACCTAGGTTCGATTCCCGGCTGGGGAAAGCCAAGAAAATCAATATTCTACTCTAGCCACATCTCTACCAAAACGAATGTCCAAAATTACCTGTACAATCTAAAATTGTTTCCCCTCCCCCTGTTTCAATAAAACACATTTTAGTATTGTCAAATCCTCGGACCATCGATGGGGGGAAAAAATATAAATGGGTATTGCATTCGAAAGGTTATAATTCAAACTGGATTAAAGGGATAAGAGACGAAGGGCCGGCCGTTAATAAGAAACGTGGCACCCTTGTTAGTTTTATTTTACACCCCCCTTGTAATCCTACTAAGTTGAAGTGTAGTGTGAAATGAGTTTGAGCCGGTATACAAAACGTGTTAAACAATTTTATATGGACATGTGGGGAGGTTAAAGGAATTGATTTGAAGAGGCGTTTTGGAGTAATCATTGTTTTTGAAAAGATCGTCAAAATATAATTCTATTATCAGTGTTATCACACATTTTCCTTTGAATTAGCGTTTGACGTAGGCGTAGACTTTATGATCCTAGCACGATTACATATCTGATAAGCACCAATCGGTATAACACAGACTAACTTTACGTGAACGTACGAATAGAGAATGTAGATCATACATCAAAACCAAATTCAATTTGTTCCAAGGGAGGGAGAATAAATGGACATTTGTCAGAGATCTCTCAGTTACTGATGTCCCCGACAATGCATGTTTACATATGAACGCGAGCCATACATATGAACCCTTAGAAGGATGGAAATAATTTTCCATTAAAAGTCTAAGGCACACTCAGCTCACGCCATTACGTGGCAAATGGCTCGAGGAAAGCCCCGTTGAAAAACGATGAGATTTTCTGCTTTATCCACTCAGAATATTCACCATGTTCAAAGACCTTTTATAGGAGGAGATTTAAAATCGGATAGTCTTCTTGAAGTGCGCACTTTACTCGTAAACTCGTACCTAATGCAATTTGATGTACCTTTGATAGTTTTGTTAAGCCGATCAATGGACTTTGTGGGGTCGTAATCGGCTTATCTCAATCTCGGTAACCGGTGAATTGGTACCTTTCCCTCACGTCCGTCTTTTTTGTAAGCTCAATATACCTAGATTCGTTAATCCTGCCACATTTTTTGTTGGGGGATGACAGTTGAATAAAATAGTCAAGTGTACAAACTTAACAACGTACCCCAACAATACTGAAAAGAATCAATGAAGACAAGAGTGCAAAATTGAAACAAAAAGTCGTAGTCTCACTTATTGCACCATAAAGGCCGACAATGGTGACCCTCGACTAATTGACACGGAGTGCGTAGTGGCCATCATGCGAGTAAGACCCATTTGTCCACATCGTGACGCATCGGAAACTTGGCTCTGTAGCTGACGGGTAGTAATTTATGGTTGCACCTGATGACACCGCCTTTTATACAGAGAGATAAGCCCCTTGATATTGAAAAGGCAAATTAATAAACTAGTTTCGTGTGCAAAAGTCCGTTTTAGCACTGTTTGAGAATTTACTGAATTGACCATTCAATCTCATATATTTCCTATTGTAGTAACACAACGTGTATTCCCCGAATATGTCCTGAACGTCCATTGTTTCTTTGTTGCAGGTAATATCCCACTTCTGATTGCGTTCTGAGAAGCAGATAATGCCAGCAGTCGTCGTTTGATTAACAATCGATCTGATACGGCAAAAAAGCATTGTTCGCCACATCAGACACGGATCGTAAAGATTATTGTGTCTTATCGAGTATCGTAATGCGACGTAAAGAGATATCCCAATAATCCTGACTAATGCCTTGGGGTTGTCGCCCTCTGCTCCAATATGTGCCGCTTTGCCGCGAGGGGTGCATTCTCTAGTGAGAGGGCAACAGTCCCCTCTGGCGTGACTTGTCTTAGCCTCTAGAGAGTATTGTGTAATATCGTTTTATTCCAGCAATGTCACCTCGGTGTCTGTTCTAGCGGAGTAATCGAAACTCCGAAGCCCCACTTCCAGTGTCATAACGTGACCGAGAGAAATTGTCCAACGAGAATTAACTGGATTCTTGTTCAACATCAACACTGTTGTATAACTAGTTTTCTTTCTCGCTCAGCGCACTAGGGACAAAGAGAACCGTACCATCAAACGTGTTCTTGTCATTCCGGTCATAGAAATCTTCCGAACCATTTCAACCACGCCTGCGACTGAGTCACAATGCCGACACTCCTCGGCCACATTATTTTCGGATTCCCACCTAGAAATGTGCGCTTTAAATCAGCTTTAACTGGCTCGTAAGTCGGCTCCACACCGCTGACACCGCTGGCGCGGTCTCGGCCGACCATCGGTGAGGCTGATCGTAAGCATCGATAAACCGTGGGTAGTTGGAAGTTTTATGGAGCGGCCGGTAGCCTGGCCTGTGGCTCGTTATCGCCGACTGGGGGCCTTAAATCAACTGCCTTTTATTCTTAAAGGCTTTAAGCTCGACAGCGTCCGATGGAGCAAGCCCCTCGGGGAGCCGGCTAAACGGGATACAAGAAGAAAACCGTCTTTATCTATGTTAATAGAGCTTATTGGCTACCGATAGCCTCCTCTAAACGTGTGGGGAGATGGTTACCGTTGAAGCGATGCTGTAACACGATGGGGAGAGTTTTTCTAATCTTTTGTCAACCAAAAGTGAAACCGCATCTGGGACGAAAAACAATCGTTAAGGTAGACGGAGAGGCCATTAAAACACTTTTTAATGATCCGCTTGGAAAACGGTGCGGAAGGCGTGTTTAGCTCGCTTATTCTACCGAAACCTCGCCGGAGCGAGTATTTCCTTTTCGGTATAAGTTGTAATTACGAAGCCACCCGGAACGAATATAAATCAAACTTCACCTTCATTTGAACAGAATTACGCTCACGCCTTTAGCTCTTTGCTAATTAGGTCAAACGAGACTTGAGTCAGCATTTTAATGTCCCAGAACCCTTGTAACCTTGTCACAATAACATTCTATCACGAACTGGGTAAAATTTTCGCTATAATAACAACTTATGACTGCCTCATTCAACATTCGTGAAAATCCAGGCTCGGGTAATCTAGAACATGTTTAACAGAATTCCGATTTAAAATAAATGCTTTTCCACTATTCTATTTGATGACACGTATTCACGGACAAAATCGTATATCTCTAATCGCAGTCAGGCTGTTGTGATTGGTGAGTACAGGTCGGATCTAATAGCTATACCATCTGGTGTCCCGCAGGGCTCAATATTGGGTCCATTGCTGTACGTTGCTTATCTCTACGACATAGGGACCTGTTTTCAATATGCAAAATTCCTCCTGTATGCTGACGACAAGAAAATTTACTATAAAATTAACTCTGTACAAGACTGCGCTCGTTTGCAGGAGGATTTGAACCGTCTTTCACATTACTATAAGGAAAACAGAATCAATGTCAATGTTTCCAAGTGCAACATTATCAGTTTCACCAGAAAAATCAAACCCGTTCTGTACACCTATAACCTGAATAATACGCCTATCCTCAGGGTTTATTCTATTCGAGACTTAGGAGTAATTCTAGACTCAAAATTAACTTTTGAAGAGCATATAGAGTCAATCACAAACAAAGCATTTAGAAATTTAGGTTTTATTTTAAGGGTTAGCAAACCATTTACTGATTTAAATTGTGTTCGAACTCTCTATTATGCTTACGTCAGAAGTGTCCTAGAATATTGCAGCACTATATGGAACCCGCAGTATGACATATACATAAGCAAAGTAGAACGTGTTCAAAAAAGGTTCTTACGACATTTGAATTTTCGTGACAGATTCATGAGCGAGGAGTATGTGAGTTCTTGCGAACATCATGGCTTCGTAAGCCTCAAGAACCGTCGTACTCTACTCGATATGATGATGCTGTATAACACTTGTCGCGGCATCGTTGACTGCTCCGACCTGGTGAACTCGTTACTCAGACTGAATACACCATCTTCTCGCACCCGCCAAACTGTCTCCTCTCTCTTTCACATACCATTCGCGCGCACAAATTACGCAACCAACTCCATTAGCTGCAGACTGCCACGAACGTACAATAATTGCTTTGCCGATGTTGACATTTTCCATCTCTCAAAGCCTATTTTCAAAAAACAGATTCTGTCAATAATGAAGAACAAAAGTAAATAAATAAAATCTCTCTTATACATACATATGCAAACATTACACACCTCAAATAACACATGCACACAACACAAATACACATACACAACACCCGCACCACACCTATTCACAATCCTACCAATACCAAATCATCATCATATATTTAATTTAATTTTTAAAATGAGTTTGTTCTCTTAAATATTTTCTGCATGCAACTTATACCTACCATAAGTATAGTTTTAAATAATGAAAGCCCGTAATTGGCCTCAGAAATGTGTAATTGTTAACTTATATTTTAATTGTATGTGCTGTGGGCTTAGTACCAATAAATAAATAAATAAATCTGCTCGTCATTTAATATCTTTGTAAATAAACACTCGACTACCGCGAGATTTGCAGGTTCCCTTTGGGTTTTGGACCCCACCCGAATTCTCATTGTTGTAAAATCATCTGCTCATATTAGAACTTTAATCCTCCCATCAACACGAATGTTTGGCGGAGAACGAAGTAGAGTAAATGTCAAGGATTGTATTAGTCACGCTCTAAATCTCGCTTCCTTGGTCTCCATTATTTGTGTAAGGCCGGGTCTCTCATGAGACGAATAAACAGTCAGATAACTTTATTTGACACTGCATGTACTCGTGTGAAATGTCAAAAGCCTCAGATAAACAGACAGATAAACGCTATTTGAGGAATAAGAGATCGGCACTAAGTGCTACAATACCTGATAGCGCGGATACGGATACAATAAAACGACTGGATGCGATGCGAGTGGAATAGGAAATAAATTTAGAATGACAAATGATTGTTGGCACTGAAAGCGTTTAGTGTTTTTCTGAAGAGAAAAATAATTGAAAGAATTTCTAAAAACTAAAAATAAAGCTAATATCATTTACTTAAAGGAGTTCGTTCATTTTTGTATGAAACCTGGGAGACTTGAAAGTTCAAGTAAGTTAAATTTATCAAGTACCCTAAAATTTCACTTTTTTGTGTAATAAGACATTATGTCCATCGATCGAGAATTTCATTACAAACAACAAAATATTCTTTGTCAAAATGTCGTAAACAGTAGGCTTTCTGAGTAATATCAGTTTGAATATGTAAAAAGTAAACGTACATATTGAAACGGAATTATCTTAGGAACAATTTGTTGCTTATACTTAATTTTATTCTCAATCGAAAGGTGTTGTCGTAGGTGTACACAAAAAAGCGTAATTTTGAGGGAATTCCAACTAGGTATCCCAGAGAGGTTCGATATTCTCTCGTTAAATGTTTTCTCTGTATTTACGGTGTATTCGTTTTAGTTTTAGAGCCTTTGGGTGTTATAGTTAGTCATGCTACTCAGACGTTCGTGACTTGTTAGTTATTCATCGCGAGCCAATTTTGGTGAAAGTTTGAATTGTTTTTAAAATATCCAAGATCGGTCTAGAGGTCGCCCGGGTCGTATAGTATAGTCGCTTTATATTAGACTTTACTATAGACACTTAGGACATGATGTCGATTTGAAATGGGTTATTCTCAAAACAAATTACTAGCAAGTAATAAACAGTTCTTGGATTTGGTCTTAGGTCAGACAATACCTTAAGGGAAAAAATATATAATCATTTTTTGGGTTACCTCCGTGTATAGAACTACTTTGGTATGTTAGAGTAATACAAATTCCTAAGAGCTAGACCGTCTCCCAGAATATTCCCAGGGATCCCGGGTCCACACATGGCTGCAATAAAGATTAAGTTAAAACGGTCTCCCATTATAAGTGCTGGTATGTATGATATGATCCAACAGCACGTAGAAAATTAAGAGCATCCCCAAAGACGCGCTGAGCCCGGAATTTTAACAAGGGGATTAGGCAGAGCCGGCGTGTGGAGGGGAACTTTTGATTTTTGCCGTATAACACGATTATGCAAATGTTTTTTTGTTTAAATCAACATGACTCGCATGGTTTAGGCAATTTGCTTGACTCGAGAATTTTGATATTTCTTTCTCATTTCGGACTTATCCCGTGGTTGCAAGAAATATGGGGACGTGCAAAATCTACCATATCTATTTCAGTAACGAAACGAAGCATCTGGTGGTCAGCTTAATTTAAGATTAGAATTTAGTTTTTAATAATTTTATTGTTTGGTTTTCGGGCGAGTCTATTAACTTCTGCAGGTAGGTAGCACAAATGAAATTGTCTTACCTCTTCTTCCAAATTTAATTCTTACTCTCTCTCTCTCTGTCCTCACAATATCTCGGAACGATCCCTTCCAACAATGACAAAACATAAAATAAACAGAAACGAGAGACATTGTATAAAAATCAACAGAAAGAAATTAAGTGGCGTGTTGAATTTAACTTCGAATGGGCTTTACAGTCCTGTTCTAATAATAAAATGTGAACGTTAGACGAGGAAACTGAAAAAAGAACGATAAGAAAAAATTACATCGGTTGAACCACTTTTTTGTCACTTACACTGAAACGTCAAAGATGGAGAAGTTTCTTAATTGTTGTCAGCATAGAGGGCAGCTGACGAATTTAATTATTTATTTGTTTCGTATGGCAGAAGTATTCGAGGCGTAAACTACAGTTATGATATGAGGTTTGAAGTCAATTAATCACGACGATGCCCTACAAAACTTGCAAGTTGAAACGTTATAGCTTTCTTGGAAAGCTACTCTACCAATAAAGAGCTCTGCCCTCCTTTTGAAAATCTTAAATACTCCAGCTGTTTTATATTTTGCCAGCCAACTTTCTGCTCTAAATATTCATGCAGTGAGTTAAGTGCTGCTTAACTTAATTAATCAATTTTAAAATTATATCTTTCTGGAGCTCGTGGGTTAAGTTGGCTCGAGGCAGCATTTGTGGGGTAACTTGTTTTCCCTACGGTCGGTGGTGTAGGATTACCGAGTGGCGAGATTGGAGCCACATGGTGGTGACATAACGCGGAATAATAAATCTTCTTGGCGAGACTTTTTTGTGTTTTTTCCTTGTTTTGTGTTCTTCAGAACTCTTGTTTTTGGGATTTCATCAATAATTAACGGAGTGACTGTGGCCACCTGTCCGTGGCATAAGTGAAAATATTTTTCAATGTTTGATCTGAACCTTTCGTCTGTCTAATTGGGTACCTAGTAGTACCTATTCAATACTTAATAATAATCTGTACCGCTAATTCTGCCTGTGTTTGTATATCCCATTTTAAATTGTGAACTGTTAACCTATAGAATTTACTCGTGCTGCGCTGCTAACGGCTAGAGCTCGTCTAAGCTGAAATGACGCTCCCCACTCCTTGGTTTTGTATGACAAGTAAATACAAAACCAAGGAGTGGGGCGCGTCATTTCAGCTTAGAGGAGCTCTACCTAATCTATGATAGAAATATCCTATAATTTTAAGGAAACACCAGTTTTCCTCCCAGACACTCTGTCTGTAGTTGATGTTATAATCAAACCAATAGTAATTTTAACAATATAGCGACAGAAACACGCAATAAATCGCATGCCCAAAGAACTACCTCTATGAGAACGAAGCTGTAATATCAAACTCGCCAACACCACCAAAATTGACCCTTATTTCAAAATCCTTAAAACTCACGACGATGGAAAAACAGATTTGGTAGTCTTCTTAGCTGCATTCGGCTTTATGGCTGCACCCGAATAGGTCGGGGCGGATCTATTTATGGATTTTTTTATTGAGACAAGCATGTGTGGATAATTTGAAAACTCATCTTGCCGCGTGGGTGACACCTGTGCTTACACCGACATTGACAGCCTGGGAAGCAAAGCAAACGTGCGACACAATCTGTCAAGTGCGAGTAACACTCGCACACGTAGGGTTCCGTCCGTACCATCGTACAAGAAAAAAACTCAAAAACATCTTAGATTTTTTACTTTTCTCTCTTGTAACGGCTTAATTTCTTTTCAATTGCTTGTAATATTTTTGAAATACAACCCGCTGATGGACAAACGGACAGCAAATCACGGATCGCATTACAGGTGGGGCATATATCATAAAAGATATATGCAAAACATCGCGACGCATCGCACCAATGCATGGGGCCTCGCCCTTAGTAATACGGTCCCGTTTGGTAAATTGAAATGGGAACCCTAAAAATTATGTACAACACGATCACATTATCTGTGCAACTCACTGGGGTTGAGCTAGGTGCAAGGACATTTATTAGCGTATTGTATTTGGAAGCATTTCCTAATTTATAGAGTGAAGCCCTTCAATGGCAGAGTTTAGGAATCTTAATGAGTTATCGAATTTGCTTCTTTGGAACCAGCCGCTATCCTTCACGAATTTTCAGCTAACATAAATATGAATAATTTATTAACCTAGGGTAGGTTAGGTGCTGCCTTGATCATGAATAAATTTTATTGTTCAGAACCATTTTTCATTATTACCTCAAACGAAAACCGCAGTAGGAACTTGGTTTACTTGGTTGCTATGATTATTCATTTCCATGTGAAAAGAAACATCTCCACCACTTTTTATTCGAGACCAGCCGCAAGTCACCCCCAACGGCCGTGACTAATGCACTTTCTGTGTTTCTGCTTACCGAACGACTAACGAAAGCTAACAAAAGTTTGGTTAAAAAAAAACATTTAAGTGATCTTTCTGATCCTCTGCAAATCTTAATAGTGCTAGCACACAGACAGCTAGCTTTCTTTCAATACTAGTTAGCGATTTGAATTAGAATGTCTGCATTTGGTGACTTTCTAGCACAGAAAAACATTTGCCATGGAGCCTGAACAAAAATGCTTTTGACTCGAACGGACATGTGTGAGGAAGGGAAATAGGTGCAAAGTGTCTTCTGAAAAAAGGGCTTCTTGAGTTTTATTTTCTACAATCATGTTCCTGACAACTCACTCAAATACAGCGGCACTTTATAGTTTGGAGGTTCTCAAAAGCACTTAAATGCGCTAACCGCACTGCGCTTGCAGTATAGTAAATTAAAAGTGACAACTTACAAAGAGAAAGTCGGGAATGTCCAAAGAAATTAGACAACTACTAAACGTAAGGACGTTTACTATTGATGCGGTTGACAGGTTTAAAAGGTCCTGTGAGAAGTTCCGATATAAATGATGACAACTTTTAGTTTTGAATTTAAGTAACTTTGTCGGCGGAAAGCTTTGACTGTGAATGAATAGTAAAGTTTTTGTTGATTCGTTTCAGTAAAAAGCTTTTGTGTTGCTTTTGAATTTCAATTCTACTTATTATATGTATCTAGTGTGTACTCATTATTTTGAGTATGATGGTTCTTTCTTTTTACATCTGCCCCCTGATTCTCTAAGTCATGCCCTCTCCAAATGTAGTGAAAAAATACAGGTTTCACATCAACATTATGCAGGCACATGCATTGCTTCTGAGCCCTCACTTAGATAACCTGTATCATTGAAATCAGAAATAGCGACAGCACAAACCATCCAAGACCTAGAGATTTTCTTATTCTTCTTCCTCACCCAGCATTCGAACCCTGGACCTTTCGCTCGGGAGGCAGAGCTTAGAACCGCCACGCCATCGCCACAGTGGTTGTCATACCACCAAGTTGGCAAAAACTGCGTCGATTTTGCTAGATTGTATTAGTATCGTTTAGTGAATAACAGGTTGTCTTCGCTTTATTGGTCGTAACTCTGGAATCTTTGCATGATGCTGCAGTTATGCCCACCCCTTTGTGAATACAGCCCTGCATATCATCGCGCGAGCCGTTAGTAATTTTATGTTACACGAGCACTGATGTTGTAACATCCTGTATATCGCCGGTCAGTTCCTTTGTGCTACGTTTAGGAATCTGCTTTGTTTGTTTATCGTCAATAGCGTCCGGTGATACAATAAATAAATATTCTTTTATGATGACAATTTGCGCAATTACAACACACGGTTAAATTATCTGCGCGTGTGTAACTTAGCTGGAATGTTATACATAACCTCATAGCCAAGACGATAAGTAGTAGTTTTCAAAAAACAATTATTTTTCGATTCTGCGGTCAAAACAGGAGCAACTCAAAATGCGTTTGAAAATTAATTTTTGGAATTTTGAGTCACATCACATCACACATTTATATTCTATTTACCTTCTGTCTTGACGACATGGCGCCGTAAACACGTACAAGGAAAAGAAGGATTGATAGGGTAAAGGGTATATGAGGTCAATCGGATTGTATAGTTTTAATATCGTCGGTCGTCGTCAATTAATTGTGCTTACCTACATTGCATACTTTTAAAGGACATGCCCGTAAAATGGATCTTATTGCTTGCTGTTATTATTTGATTACCTCCGGCGACTTCCTGTCTAGGGTTTTTAAGCATATTTAATTTGTCCCCTAAAATGGTTCAACAATTTACGTACAACGTACAAACTAAATACTTAAATTGAAATTGAAAAAGACTTTATTATCACATTACATTACATATATAGAACAGACAATAACAGCGTCATAGTTAGTGCTAATAGGACACGGCTCGGCAATGCCGAGCTGAGACGGTCTCAGCTCAGCGCTGGTTTTCAGCCGGACCTTCGGAACACAGGACTACCATATACACACGTAATTTTATGACTACCACATACACAAGTAATTTTAAAAACGTGGTCCTTTTAATGCTAATTGGTTCTGTATGATATCAACATAAACTTCTTGGAGTGCAAATTCGACCTCCAATTCTTTGATATGCAATTACTTTACTCGTTCCAACTCGTGCCAAACTTTTCATAGTAGCGTATGTAACTGGACAGCACGCACAGTATTGCAGAGCGTGAAGTAACCTTCACATCGTTTTTATATGGTGCACCCTCCCTGTCACACAATAAGGACTATCTAATAACTGTTAAAACGTATGGTGAGCGCATTAGTGCCTATGCCACCCGAATAGGTAAACGCGTGACGCTGTGATTAGCAAGGTACAGCCCTATGCAAGTCTCAAATAGCTCCGATACAATTCCGATAGTAATCTCAGCTCGTCCGCCCACGTCCTTCCCCATTTCGATCCCATCCGAGGCCGATGTTGCCTCAAGATACCATCTCTAGTTGTTACAAAACAAACAGTCTCTTTTTATTGCGGCCCGGTAAAAGTTGTTAGGAATCTGCTGAGTAATAAAACTTTGTTTCTAACTGGGGCATTGTTTTCTTGTGATTCCTATTGTACGGAGGGCTTGATTTGGGAATTTGGAAATACGATGGAACGGAAATTATGCAGCGTCTATAATTTTTAAACAGCAACTTCCATGGAGACACAACATTTTGATGTTCAGAAGCTGTGTTGTATTTTACCAAGCATCTACATAATGTCGATATAGCCAGACATCTCTTGTATCCTAACTACGGAAATTTTAACCCTTGGCAACTCTTCTAGTTAGAGGTATCTATCTACAGATGTGAAATATCATGTAGAATCTCTGAGAGAGCACTGCAATGCAAACAGCTACATAATTAAACAGCACAGAATAATGAACGTCCAAGCTAGTCTATTTACTCTTCAGCAGTTAATGAATAGCAAACAATTCGTCAGACTATATGCGATTGTATGAAAGTAAGCGGAGCAAATACGTTTAGAGCTACGATCTTTGTCGGTGTCAAACTCATTAGCGGTGTGATGAGATAGATGAATATGGCGCCATGTGTGATATAGCCAAGTAGATGGCGTTAGGACTTCACCAATGACAACCCCGGAATGGCCAAGAAGTCACGAGATAGTAAATATGTCGTCTAAAATGGAAGAGGCCTTTGCCAAGAAGTTAGCAATAAAGATCTCTTTATAATTGTTGGTAACACAAACATTGTTGTTGCGCAACGCTCATTGTTCACTCAACGTTGCAATCGTTGCATCGTCCGTCGTCGGATGATTCAACGTGAACGCTGAGTTCCCAACATTGTCTTCTGCATTGTGCACGAAATTTAAGATCTCAATCGACTGACGCGTGCAAGAAAAATTTTTTCTTGTTGCCATATTTAACCCTTAAATTAAACAAACAAACATCATACAAAACGCCCTTTTTAACCGACTTCCCAAAGGAGGCGGTTTACAATTCGTCCGGTTGTTTGTTTGTTTTTTTTTATGTATGTGCCCCTATAGCGCCTAAACGGATGGACCGATTTGGAAAATATTTTTTTTGTTTGAAAGGGTTTACCTTCCCATTGGTCCCATTGACACCAGGTCAGGATCTGATGATGGGATCCCGGAGAAATCGAGGGAACTCTTCAAATATTATAGGCAGACCTATAGTGATTTTTGTGTTTTTCATAATAACTCGTGCAAATGCACATGGTAAGCATAATATTGTGATGCGGAACTGCTGATGAAGACCACATATGGCCACCAGATCTGCTCAATACTAGGTACAAATACAATGCGTGTCTGACGGGCAGGCAACGCATACCCTAAACCGGTGGACCTAGAGCCATGAAACTTTGTACAGGGGTTCCTTAGTAGCGTGGGGTAGCACTGATATGGGATTTGACAAAATTAATTCCCCAAGGGGGGGGATAGGGGTTACAGTTTGTACTAAACTCAATCTAATCAATAAGGGTTTGTGGAAGTCGGTTTTTTCTAAAGTTTACTTTTTGTTTCAATTTTCCCAGACAAGTGGTAGACAGAACAAAAACCTTCTATTGATACGATCCCGGCTGTTCATCTTTTTATTTGCTTCTTCAATCATAAGTTTTTTCCCACCCGAAATCTACATTGTACCTGAAATTGTCTAGGTGTTTGTAAATCCCCATGATTGGGCAATTTACATGAGATGAGCTTACTTGGAGTATGATATGACTGTAGATTAATGTACTCATATTATAAAATCCTGTTACATTTATAACAAGATATTTATTATTTTTGGAACATCACACAAATTAGGATTGCCCTTGAAGACCGGTCTAATTTCAGGTTAATTGACTTATTTGTGTGCTACTATAAGATATATGAACTGAACAATCAATAACATCTTGATGAGTGCGTCACTCTCATGCTGACCTAAAATATTTACAACAATTCATTGTTACTGAGCTGGAAGTCTAACTCACTTCCTCTTGCTTCTTTCTTTTATAGATGCGTGAGGACTGAGGTTACTGAGGTTGGCACATGATCGAACGAATAGCTCTAAAGAGAAGAGGGCCTATGCCCAGCAGTAGGTAAATGAGGGCTGAGCCTCATCCTGAGCCACACGAAGGATTCCGCACAATCGTACAAGAAAAAATACAAACACGTTTCTTTTATGGGGACACCCTTATTTTTTAATTATTTCGTGTTGTTCACGTCGTTTAATTTTGTTGTATTTGTTGATGTTGCGGCAACAGATATACACGTTCTGTGAAAATTTCAATTCTAGCTGTTACGGTTCGTGAGATAGTGCTGGCTGACGGACATTGGAGCCTTAGTAATAGGGTCCCGTTTGGCCCCCTGCGGGTAGTCGAGTACGGAACCCTAAAAAGTAAACCAATTGGGGTATATCAATAAATTCTACCTTTTCTTGTAGAGCACATCCGACGCGGGTCCGCTCATGCAATCTTCGCCCTAACGACCAGTAATTGGTCTCAGCGAATACAGTAATTTATTCGACTAGTTTCTATTGGTGTTAATTGTTCAACGGATGTAACTGGCCGCTTGTTATTTGGTACAATCAAATTCAGTTACAACTGCAACTTTTACCGCTCTTATTTCGTGCGTCACAGGGAATACATTGTGCTATGGTGTGGTTTCACCTGAAAGCGACTGTAGCTTGTTATTTTTAATGTTATCGCAGTTTCGAGTAGTTCTACAGTTTTCGATTTGGCTTTGCAATGGGTGCGACACATGCTATTGATGTAAACAAACAAACATTGACGTGTTATGTAATTTACAAAGAAGTTGACCTTCCGCGAACCATCAGAGGTCGCAGGCTGTTTTGTAGCTTAAAACACATTCTTTTAAAAAGTGGGGTGCTCGTGGTATACAGCCAATCCTCAGTCAATTTGAAGATGACGTGCTCGGACAATTATGTCAACAATTCACCTGAGGAGATATTTTATTGCTTGGTTTGTAAATAGAAGAGCCAATTACACTTTTAGAATCCATTTTTAGAAATTGTTTTTCCATTGAAACATTCAAGTTCCTACTTCCACCATTATTGATTCGACACAGTTCTACCTGCTACAGTTTACATTACATGTACTAGTTTACTACCCGATATAATTATAGTACCTTGTAGCACCTTGGTACTATCTAGAGTTCAAGACCGTTTACCTAATTCCTGTGCCTAGATCTAGCCCCACAATTTACTTCCATTAAAGTAATAATATCAGCCATACAAATGTAAGCTTGATGTTTTCATTTACTAATAGAATTTTCTTGTTGTTTCAGGTAATATAAATAGTCTTCATTATTCCTCAGCTGCATAACTTTCAGAATTAACTAAGGTCGCGCGGAAATCTTAAAAGTTTGAGCCTTAAAATGTCAAACAGTCACTTACTGTTATGAGGCCCTTATTGAAAACAATTTAGTAATACCACAGATACTATATTTATATTTATTTTCTTTATTTTAGGATATCAACAGCAAGTTACAAAGTAGTACTTGACATCAAAATTAAACTTATAAGTATTGTCAATAACAGATATCCCCTAATTTAAACATTTTGAAATTAAAGTTGCAACGGAAAATCAAACCATTACATAACCATTACTATATACGTAATACATACTTACCAGTACCATTCAATAAAGTACTGTTATCAAAACAGAGTTGACAAATATGTCAAAAAACAACATGGGTTAATCCACACTTTCCCTTGCGATGTCATGGCTTCATAACCAATAATTGCCTTGTCCAATCCACAATTCAGCTTAACCAAAACAAATTGCGCCCTTATTTGCGGATCAATAAAAACTAATCAATGTTCAATCATAACATAACCGGGTCATAATTGAAACGTTAATTTCTGTAACGCCAGCCTTCGCTTCAGTAGCTTTGTTACTCGCTTTCATGAGAGCAATTTCTGTAATTTAATAGTAACTTCCAATTAGAGTTGGAGAGTCGTTTACCTTCCACATAGTGGAGGCCAGGTTTACAACCGGCTCATCTTCGTGGATGTGGATGTGGATTTTTAACCGACTTCCCAAAGGTTTACAATTCGTCCGGGTGTTTTTTTTGTTATGTATGTGCCCCGATAGCGCCTAAACGGATGGACCGATTTGGAAAATTATTTTTTTGTTTGTAAGGGTTTACCTTCCCATTGGTCCCATTGACACCAGGTCAGGATCTGATGATGGGATCCTGGAGAAATCGAGGGAACTCTTCAAATATTATAGGCAGACCTATAGTGATTTTTCTGTTTTTCATAATAACTCGTGCAAATGCACATGGTAAGCATAATATTGTGATGCGGAACTGCTGATGAAGACCACATATGGCCACCAGATCTGCTCAATACTAGGTACAAATACAATGCGTAGCTGACGGGCAAGCAACGCATAGCCTAAACCGGTGGACCTAGAGCCATGAAACTTTGTACAGAGGTTCCTTAGTAGGGTGGGGTAGCACTGAGATGGGATTTGACAAAATTAAGTCCCCAAGGGGGGGGGGATAAGGGGTTACAGTTTGTATTAAACTCAATCTAATCAAATAGGGTTTGTAGAAGTAGGTTTTTTCTAAAGTTTACTTTTTGTTTCAATTATCCGTCCACACAGTGGATTCACAACGCATCCACAAGGCCTCTACTACTCTTACTAGCACACACAGAAGTCTGAGTTTACCTCAGTGCACACCGGTTGTACCACTGTGAGAAAGTCCTAGATTCCTATTCTTCTTTGTTACCTAATTTATTTTAGTATTTGTAGATTAACCTGATACTATGTGCGTGGTCTTGTGCATTAGTAACACGCTTGTCTATCAAACAGGAGGTGCTAGTTTGAATACGTCCGATTGTGCTGGCCAAGTGTAATGTGTATGTATGTGTCTGATGTCGCTGTTTCTAGTTACCACGTCACAGGGTATCATAGAGTGGGGCCAGAAGCATTGTGTGTGCCTGTTTAATGTTTATGTTTAACTAGCTCTATCTTTCGGCCTTAAAGTGCGCCATGTTCTGGCTTTTCATTACCTCAACTGGTGCTCAACCTGCCATGATCGTGACTGTACGGCAGTATACACGGGTTTACACGACGAACGTTTGAAGTACTTCCATATTGTGAACTCACTGTTCAAACAGTTCAAAGTTGATTCTGCGGTAGATGTGTGGATCGTTGCCATGACAACGACATTGGAAGAGAGGGGTTGGGGGGATTGTCTGTAGACGTGTGTATTAAAGCACCCATTATTTAGGGCAACGTTGTCATAATTCCATAATTTATTTATCGCACACAAGTATAAACCGAGAAAACAAAAAGTCATAAAATATGTGTACACAGGCGAGCGTATCTAGGATCTAGGATAAGAATCTAGGTCTTCTTTATTTAAATTGATTTATGAGTGCTTTTAGTTCCATATAGTCTATGTCAATAATATAAACATACACCATACATATACCAATTTTACATGTTAGTTCTGTATTTATGTATCGATAGTATAATATAAGTATACAAGTATTTACGTAAACAACCTTAGCAGATGGCACGCGCGATCACTACTGGCACTAACTGAAAACCAGCGCTGAGGGCCCCCGCCCTCAGCACAATGCTGAGTTAGGGCCTTTTGCACAGCAGAGGGAAAGAACACACCGCGGCACTCACTACCTATGGTCTGTTGTGTAATAAACGCCATTTCTTTCTTTCTTTCTCTCTTTCTATCTCTAAAAAGAGAAAAGAGTTTTGTGATAGATGAATGACGCTTTTCAATAACAATATCCCAGTTAGTATTAATTCATCAGTCGTAATAACTCCACGGGTCATTTACTTACAAGCAATTATACATTGTCACGGCATCGCCCGTTTCAGTTACAGTTCCCTAACTGCTGTACTACCCGCAAAATTGCCGAGTATACAAACATCGTGCCGTATTCCTGGTGAGTAAATCCGCGAAGATGGCGACTCCGAGCTTCTGATGATTATACAACACATAATACGGAACGTGTGCAGCACTAGTTCAATCATATTTTATCAATGTTTATCGGTAATTAAAAAAATAACAGTTTCCTATTCGTTAATTTGCCGGTTTTATTATTCTGAATCCGGTTAGAATGTCTGGCTGGTTAGAGGTTGGCAAGAAAACAATATGGTAATTCCTTCTTGAGGCACAGGCATTTTATCAGGTCATCAAAGTTATTTCTGACGGCACGCGAGAGAAGTGATAAAAGGTGAGTTCTGAGTAAACTATCTAAATTGAAGTATCAACATTTTTGCAGCTACTTCTAAGGTCCAATATACCCTTAGCATCGTATAAATAACCGGCCAAGTGCGAGTCGGACTCGCGCACAAAGGGTTCCGTACAATTATATATAAAAAAAGATACGCGTGTAGCACCGTACACGTGTTAGAATTAAAACTTCTGTAGCTAGATCATTAAGTGGTACCTATACTATACACCTATACCTACCTATACTAAAAGAGATTTAAATTTCCAATTTTGAGATCCAATCTCTGCTTCAAGTTACTTTTAAGTTTCAGACGTCCGATTATTTGAAATTATTTTATACTTGTACTTACTTTTAATACGTCATGTCATTTATTTCCCACCATTCCTTATCTACAATTTGTCGCGCTCGTGGTGATATACTTAACTCATTCAATAGTGTCACTCACTACTATTTGCATCTCGCTCAGATTATATACCATCTGACGTCACGTCTTTAAGCCGTCTCGCTCAAATGTATGCATTGCTTTGCTTGTTTTAGAAATCCATATCGACCCGTGTGACATTGATGAAACTCTTTTCTTACAAACTGTATGGGTCGCATCGCACAGCTGTCAAACATAAGTTCCGGTTCCAACAAAGAGGTTGAACGAAGTAGTTTTTGGTCACGTCACTGGTTTTGTTTATCCCAGCCAGCGGCGGCGGCGGCGGCGGCGGCGCCATCTTGGCCATACCGGAAATCAAGAACTCGTGGAAGAATGCTTAAAATAATTTTTATTTGTTAACGTTTCATCAGGTTTTTCTCTCACTAATTAACATTCTTTATTGTACGAATGTATTATTATCTTATCTGATTAGTTAAAAACCGTATTGAAAATAGTTGCGGTTTTAAAAGTCTTCAGCCGACCCTGACGTCACCGATTCCAATTTCCGTTACATTTCTTAGCCACTCGTGATAGCACCCGGCTAGTAGCAATTGAAAAGCAAATATATGAATAACCCACAGTTGAGAGGTTAAATAAATTTTACCCCCGTGCCCCAAGAAGTTTTACTTCAAAAACCGCAAAAAACATGTTGTATGTGAGCCCCCCTAAATATTAATTAATTATTAATTTAATTATTTATTTTTTAAGTAAGTAATATACTCAATATATTGTGATTAATTGTGAACATTTTAAGCGTCTACCTGCTACCATTATCAATATCAAGCAATAATGAGCAAAAAAATCACGTTTTTTGTATAGGAGCCCCCCTTAATATTAAATTTCTTTTGTTTTTTAGTTTTTGTTGTTATAGCGGCAACAGAAATATATCATCTGTGAAAATTTCAACTGTCTAGCTACCACGGTTTATGAGATACAACAGCCTGGTGACAGACAGACAGACAGACAGTGAAGTCTCAGTAATAGGGTCCCGTTTGGCACCCTTCGGGTATGGAACCCTAAAAACCATAAGCAGATTTAATAACGAGTTCTCATATGCTCGCCAAACCTTATACCAATTCATTGTATCGTTGCTTATTTCAATGACATGATGATGACGATTTTATTAATTAATCGTCTGCCATAGAATCATCTAGTGATTGTGAGCTCTATGGCTGGCGGATCAACTTGCTGGATAGGACACAGTTTTATAAAATAGGGTCAAAACAAATCGTTACAGTCGACAGTTACCCTGGCCCTAGACCTCCACAGGGCTTAGGGCCACACGGTGCTTTGGGTATGTGATGATATTTATTTAATGCGATTGTACGTTCCATCTAAACCAGTTACATTTCCGAGCATTAAGTGCTAGTACAAAAACCATAACGCCACATGTTTAATCGCCCCGAGCGATATTTCATCAGACAACATCCTGACCGCAACTCCTGTGGCGTAAAACCGTATTAATTTGAAAATATTAAAGTGTGTTCCATCCGAATCCCTCAGTATCAAAGGGACGCTTTAATTATGAGGTCAATGCAGGCTCTAGATTCACTTAATAACGGCACTTGAACCAATCTGCTGCTGCGAAACAGGAGTGACTGCCGATATGTGGAAGCCGACTTTCGTTATTATTTCATAAACTACCAACTGGAATTAAAAAATCCCGTAAGTACCAGGAAATTCTCCAGTTTTATTAACTACATGCTAACATTTCATAAATCATAAATCTCGTACCAGGGAAGAATAGAGGAGTATTAGAGCTGACCGCCAGAAGAATATGAAAAAGACCAGGGATGTCTCATAGAAAATCCTTAGCGAACAAGTCTCAGGTTCAACAAACAACTTAATTAAAGGTATTTGTCACATCGAGTTCGCTTTCAAAGGAGACAGGATAATAAACACGACATAGGTATTCTCAGAAGCTGCCCCTTAAGGACATAATCCCGGGCAGATCCCAGAGGCAATGTCCGCTAAATACAGGTCAAATTAGTGACGTCACAACTTGAGACCCGCTCCAGTAGACTACGAATATGAATGCTAATAACTCCCTCTATGAATACTTAATCGCGCCGCACAAGGGACAAGGGGAATATGAAAGGAATCTATCTCCAACTTTAATTAATCTGGGTGAGGTTATACCAAGGATTTCGATTACAAATCTCGTAATTGTTACTCTCGTCACGTTTATTCTGAGATGGTAGCAGTGGATCAGATATTCAAAAGAGGTCAGATTATTTGTTGAACATCGTTAAGAGCTTCATTGTTGATCAAATTAAAGCTACAAATAAAGTCAAGTGCCTTATAATAAAGTTTAATCGCGCGACAGAATCACTGGTTTCTTTCTTCTTAAAAGGTCTATTAAGTCTGGTGAGCTTTGTCCTTTATTGCATTCGCTTTATAGGACCATTAGCGTCGGTTATTCAATTTTTAACGCGCTCACGTATTTCTAAATCGCGCCACTTCTCCCCTTCACTTCTTAGCAATCAGGGTTAACGATGTTTCACATCAGTACAGTAGCCCCTTCAAGCTTTCGCACTCCAAATTTGGAATCTTACACTGGAAAGGATAGAACACATTTTTGTGACAAGTCTTTGTTAGGAAGGCTAAGTAATTGATTTCGTTACCGGCTCGTTCCGTGTATTAGTATATCGGAGGCTACGGTTTGTGAAAAATCTCATTTGGGCGCGACGTTTTGGATTATCCGGAATAATCCGGATAAATGTAACATTAGGAATGTACTTCAATGTTTATGGTATTTTAAACTGGTGTTTCAAAGTCTGTTTATTTCTTTATAGGCAGTACAATATTCTCAGATAGTTCCCAATATCCGTGATACTCGAGTATGCCGCCCCCATTGTGAATTCTAAAGATGTTACTAGATTTATCATCAATAGATCGAGCTATAGCTGAACGATTACTTACCTCTTCGGTTCCTAAGGATCGTCTATTTCATTTCTTGTACCTCTACTATTTGGAGGTTAGTGGTTAGCTCCGTTCCGAGCAATTTTCAAACAAATTCGATTTCACTTTGCCAACGCGCCTTTTCATCAAATCACCGAAGGATCTTTCATCTAATCAAACGATCATTCAGATTTCCAATTCAGTCAATGCTTTAGTCTGCTAAAACGTCACCGTTATTATTCACAATGTGTGTGATGACAAGGTTCGTGGCATAGCGTTCGTTACACCGCTATTAACAGTAGCAATAAAACCTTCGATCGGGGTAATGACATGTCTGCATTGCAAATCAATGGTCTATTAGCGCTTATGAAGAAATACCGACAATCATAGAAATCGTTAGGTTTCACATGACGTTGTTACTTTTTTACGCTACGCTTGTTGACTTTACACCACACTTTCTAGCTTTGTGTGTACTATTATTGACCTTGGTTATATGACAATAGACTTTGCACGAAAACTATTCCTTACATGAAAAGCAGATGACCCCTCTGAAAATAGGCAAGGAATCATTCATTCTCACTTGTTCTGAGATACTATAGCCTGCTGCCTGCTTTCCAACCAACCTATTAATATTCAGATCCTAGTGCGTACTTAGGATTTAGTATTGAACCCATGACTCGTAGCTGGGAAAACACATTTCTGTTTGTTTTGAGTCTAGCTAGATAGTTTGGGACCTCTGCCTCTAACAGAGATATTTCTCCCACTATCTGTGCAACTCTGGAAAGGAACGGAACAACTTCCTAATGGTTATTACTGTTTGGATTATTGCTTTACTTCAGTTTCTGGACTAGTTTGGCTGACAACCGAGCGTGATAGAACCCGCAAGGTCGATTGATCGTAGTAGCCGGAAAGTGATTTTACTTAAAAGGATGTATAAATCATGTTAACCCGGTAAAATCTCCATTTGCGAAGGATTAATCCAAATCGGGTCTGATATTACATATTTATGCAGCCCTGAGATGTAGGTCAGTTTGTACAGTACAGTCTTAATTCGCTTGAATCCTCCAGCGGTTGGCCTGAATTCCGTTTTAGAACGAATACATTCTGTCGTGTGCGGATGTTTCGACAAGGCCGACTTTTACGAGCGGACATACGAGTTTTTATTTTTTATTTAATTACACTCAGTTAGCCGAGAGCCCGACCCATGCCTGCCTGCCGGTCACATCTGGGAACTGGTGGGTGTTTTTTTCTTTCTCGGCAAATAGCATTTAGTTTTTTGTCGGACTGGCGGACTGTGATTGTGACAGACGTACAGAACAAACCTAATACAATCTTATCACCAGGGACAAGGGGTAGCTTTGTTAGATTTGAAGGACGGATAACGAACATTTGAATATCTTTCCTTCTTAAATTGGCATCGTATTGCGGAATTTCATTAGCCTCGCCAGTATTTACGACCTAGGGGCGCAATTCGAAACCGAAAGTGTCACTTAACAGTCCAACCACAAAACAAGCAGCACCTAGCAGGGTTCCAGATTCATTAATCAAGGGGTGTGATAAAAAGAGGGTTGTTGCCATGGAGACGTGACACCTGGGCGGTATCTCACTAGATTGATTACGGCCAGTCCTACTTGGAGGCTTGGGGAGACACACAATTTGCATTTTATAATTTGGATAAAAGAATTAATGACCAGCTAAGTTGAAAGGGTTCCAGTCGCTTACACCTTTTGTATTATTTCTTTTCAGTCAAGACGCTCTTGTTGTGAGATTCTTTATGATTTCGGTTCTATTGAAACTGTTATGTGTCAAGGATCTCAAGAATTTGCGTCTAAATTACGTCGTAATTTAAGAGGTCTTTGAGCAGTTGAATAAATGAAACCGTTTCTGCTTATTAGTTTCTTTTTGTTCAACCACTTTTTTGTCGACGTTGAGGCAGTCCTTGGCTATTTATTCAGTCCTTCTTTAGCTGTGCTTAGTAAATTTATCACTATTTATTCAGACATTTTAATTTATCTATTCTATACAAATGTGTCGGGTTATTTTAGGTATAAAAATAGAATGAAGGTCTCTAATCGAAACCTGATATAACCTTTTATCTCGCTTTACATTGCAGGAAAGACATTTTTTTTTTATTTCCCAAGCAAAGTCTCCTTATCCAGTCTTATCCTAACCGAGCAACTTTTCACGTCCTCAACAAGCACTTGAAGTCCTGACGTCGTCAGATGGAAAGCGGCGACACGTAATGGCGCGCGTCTTCGCCGGTCATCATGAATATTGATGGCAGGCCCGGGCACTGCTAATCCGGAGACTATTTCGACAACTTCACTCAGATACCTCGTTTCATACCACTTACTATCGCCAGAGGTATCTGAGTTAAGTTGTCACAGTATACTGAAGATGAAGCGGTACAGCTGACTAGGCGAGTTGGACTTATCATCTAATATGCTTACGTACGTGCCAACGAGGACGAAAGATATCTGGAATAGTTGGTTTGGTTGGTAATGTTAAGTTTGTATTCAAGGACTAGCTAAATCTTCTTTGTCGATCATAAAGCCTATTTTGTTTGTTCCATACAAACTACCACTTTTCTCCATAACACGAATTATGTTGGGACAATATTCTGGGGCAAAATCTCGGCACTTCATATGATATTTTCCTAACGTGTCGTCACATCGCTGTCTGCCTAGATTTATATTTTTATGCTGAGTCCTCGTCCTGTCCTGTGCTCTTTTCACTACGATTGATGTTTTTCAATACGGGGCCTTGTCGCCGCCGCAAATATTTTTAATCGCTTCGCTTCTGTTTGGATAAAATACTTGCATAAGTCGACTTTAAATGAACTCAAAAGTAAGAAATAACGAAATTTTAACCACGCTCGCCAATTGAAATTTAGATACAAAACTAATTTGGTGTCGATTTTTTGAGGTAGGTTGCCAATTTTCCATGCCATGCCTTGAGAATCAGAAACTATAAGTATTTTGAAGTGGCACCTTTTTATTTCTAAAGAAAAACTTGTAACTATTATAAGGCTTAATGGCCCTGTCAGTCTTTTATTAAGTACTTCTTTACTGCAAAAGGATCAAACACCGCCCATGTTTATGGTTACTTCTGGACCGATTTTGACAAAACTTTTTTAAGAATGTTCACAAGGAAGTCCTCTACGATTTACAGAAAACCACATTAAAATCCGTCCACCCGTTTGTCCGCTATTCCTTGTTAAGAACATAACTTTTGAACGCCTGAACGGATTTTGATAAAATTTACACTTTACTCTAAGTTTTAGTAAATGTAAGCCAATAAAAAAAAACGGTTAAGTGCGGGTCGGTATCGCACACGAAGGGTACCGTACCATCGTACAACAAATCAAAAGCACTCAAAACAATAAAAAAATAAACAAAAAGAAAATTTAAAAAGTTTATGCCTTCACGAGATTTGAACCGACGACCTCCGGATTGAGAGTCTACATCATACCGCACCGGCTAACCACAACCATGTGGGTTGACGCGAAATATGCTATCATATTTAAATGTGTAGTATATGTGTCTATTACATGGTTGCTATGACAATAAATAAACAGTTTCAGTCAAGATCTCCATTTTGAAATGCGTAAGTGTACAGGGGTGGAAACAAGTCAGTAAAGTCAGTAAAAGTCAGTTTTTTTTAAGGTGGTCAGTAAAAGTCAGTTTTTTCAAAATTTGGTCAGTAAAGTCAGTAATTTTAGGATCTCGGCCTTCTTCAAATGATGTGTCTCATTTTTACTTTATTGATTTGGTGTTTGTTTATTAATTTGATGATACTTTTCAATAAAGTCTCTGTAGTATTTTTTACTACATCCAGGGGGTACTCTTACTCTTGTTCAATTTGCTTGTCCGGTAACTTGACATTTGAGTGCACGGGTACGCGACCCCGGATACCCCGAGCTGCGATTTTGCTTCATCCCATTGCTTCCTGAGCAAATCGCATCCTAATAAGAATTATATTGTTAACTCTAGAATGTTTAATAAAAGGGTGGTGCAGGTTGGCTATGGGGATGGTGGAGGCCTAACAAAAAAAAATCTTTTCTTTTATTCACAATCACATGTACAGGCAACAACACATCAAGCGTATCAGTTTGACCTTGAGATAGCCTTTATACCGTGCGGCGTAGCGTAGTGGTGACTTTCGTAGTGCGACTGTTACACTTGATGTGCTGCTGTCTGTACTTACAACGTTATATCTTACCAATTATTAACAAGCACTTAATATTATTACTAAGCACATAAGATACACACAGTGAAGGTTACAACAGTCCGATTAAGGGTAGAATTTGGTCAGTAAAACGGTCAGTAAATGTCAGTATCTGGTCAGTAAATCATTAGGTTTTGGTCAGTAAAGTCAGTAATTTTAGGCCTTGATACCGCTTCCACCCCTGAAGTGTATCTAAACACGTCTCTTGTATCGGGGCCCCCTTTAATTTGCCATATCTTTCGTATTTCAGTATTTGTGGTTGGTGCGGCAACAGATATACACATTCTGTGAAAATTTCAGCTTTCTAGCTATTACGGTTCGTGCAGGCGGACCCGGTGACAGACAGGACGGACGAACGGACGGACGGACGGACGGACAGACGGACAGCGAAGTCTCAGTAATAGGGTCCCGTTTGGCACCCTTCGGGTACGGTACCCTAAAAATGGTCAAAATCCAATTCATAGTTACGGAGAAACACGAAGACAAACATATATAAGTACATACATACATACACCCATGAAATTTTTTAAACTCGTTTGGAAGCCCTAAAACTAGTGGCTCTGTGAGCTGTAGACCTCGCGAGTATGTCGGTGGGAAAGCTGAACTGCTAACACACATAAAAAAAATAACCCAAATAATTTTCTTTCAATAACACATACAAACTTATGAATGTACCTGGTTACGTACATGCAGTATGAAAGTAGCCGCACCAATAACTTTGTAAACTACATTTCGCGATCTTTAATACAACCATATTGACTTTTTACTAAAATTATATATTCTGTTTCACTCTCATGGTCTTTACGAGTACAACGACACCTCATTTGTTAATATCCATCGAGCCGTTTGGGTTGTAGCGATTTTTTTACATTTTAAAACCCCATATCTCCGCCATTTTGAAAAAAAACAAAAAACTGGCTCGAGTAAAAAATTATATTTATTTTTCCAACCTGCTCACAAAATTTCACGAGAATCGGTTCATAAATGCGACCTGTAGAGGAGAACAACCGGACATACGAAAGCATTTTTGCCCAAACCTGAAACGGAGACGCTTCGCTCGCTCGGTCAATAAAAACATGTGTGAATATTTTGCGTTTCTGATAATATTGCTTAATACGTATAGAATAGAGAACCTCTCCTTTTTTGAAGTCGGTTACAAAGACATCGAATCGGATTCACAGGAAAAGTGGTTTGGAATGACGGTCTTCATAACCCCATAATTTACTTCTTCCTTTGTTCAACCTATATGGCAAAATGTAAAAATTATGTTCAAAACGTATCTTTGGTTTCGTAATCCACCATCAGTAGCTCTATAACAAACTACGACCCAATGATACTTTCTTCCCTGCTACCCAAATCCCCAACCCAAAAGCTGGTAACAACAAGGCGTGCAAAAGCAATGTAATTAAACCGTATCATGCCCTCTTCAGCCGGTCACCCGAAGCAGGGCATTTCGTATTCATGAGACGCTGGTACTTCCCCATTACGCTGATCTGCTCGCAAGTAGTTTCGGATTAGCCTCGCCTGCCGACCCCCCATTTGGGTGCTCGACTAGCAATCCGCCCTTTACCGAATTAGGTTAAAGGTCTAACTAGTTTGCCTTCTTATTAAACATTTAGCGGATTTGCTCGGACATCGACACTTTGGTTGAGACTAGGAAGTGCACCATAGAGACTGCAGAATGTATTAGAATATCCAGAATATCTGGAACGACGTACATGCATAGATTAAAGAAGAGCCTGACCTGTGTGCCCTAGTTTTTGCGGTCATACCTTACTGTATATGCACTGTGTACAAGGTACATATATCTGTAATAGTATCAGGTACAAAACTCTATTAGATTGCACATAAATTACCTAACTTTCCTGACGGCGACTAATGTTCAACGTCATCTGATCGCAATGAAGAACTGAAAGTGAGCATTCCTAGATTAGTCGCACACTGTTATTTAGTTTTATTACAAGTCCACCTAATAAAGTGTGATAAAAAAGATAGAAGCATAGGAAGTTGTTACATCAAATGTGAATCCCTCATTTTTTTGTTTCCCTATTGGCTGTCTCTACGCTTTGGAGTCGCTATTTCGTCTTCATTTGTTGTTGATGTTCTCTACAGTTTGTTGCCTTATGCTTTACACAACCTTGTGTCTATTTATTACTGCCCTTTCGCTTTCATCCTAGTAAATACAACTGCCAAATTGGTAGTACTCGTAGATAGGTTTCGTTGGATAAGGATAAGTGAGACTTTCATGTAACCACTTTAAGACAGCTAACCAGCATCATGCTACTTTACCATAAACATGTTTAATTTGTAAACCTAATCACATAAGTCTAACACAACTCGAAAATCAACACCACTTCCCTCAGTCTTATCTGCAAAACTTATGTTCCTCTTTATCTTCTTCCACCAAAGCCCTCTTCGCTGCGACCCAAAAACCATGTCAAAAGCATTAGCTAAATCCACTCCCGGCTTACAGCGACCTGCATGCGGCATATAGCACCTAGGAGCTTGTATGCACACTCGGGCTCCACTTTTGAGCTCCCGCGTGTGGACACAGCTCTCTCTGCAGCCTCTATGATACAGCCCGACAGTATTTGGTACTTAGTCGCCATGCGCTTAAGTGCAAATGAGTTTATCCGAGGTGCAAGGAGGTTGGAACCACCTGGCTTGACGATACTGGGAACATCTTGGCGACTGGTTTGTACATTTCACATATATTTGGTGCTCATATGAAATGTTAAGCAGTTTTCAAGGTAATAGTGAACTTTCCATACTACTTTTGAAGGAACTGAATAAAAGGTTAGGCTTAGTGTAATCAATTCAATCTTTTTCCGTATCAAATAACTATACTTGCAAGTCATCGTTTAAGAGTCGATTCTCCCATTCGTAAGAGAACCTGATTGAATCTTGTCAACGAATCACGTTTAAAGTAGTTTAAACTAACCGGAACAATCTCCTTGACGGTGCAGCTGACTCGGAGTTCAAATCGGACCCTCGTCAAGTCTCGCTGCTGACTGACACTTATAAATAAACCTATGTAGTGTAATCGACGCATGCGTTCATGATGAATTGTGAAGGCGTCAATCAAAACTCCTTACTCACGTACTAAAAGCTTAAAATTAGGCAGCTCTTAATGCCCTGTTGCCAGTGTTCATATTTTTCTTCAAACTTTAACTTCTATAAAATCTAATTAGTTATGTTATGACTCCTCTAGAATCGATTGGATCCTCTTTCTGGGGAATGCTTCACAAAGCCAGGGGTCCTGAGAAAATAAAACCTTGAGATTTGATTGTTTATCAGTTTGTGATGCCGCTATTTCTAATTGCCACGTCAAAAGTAAAACCTAGAAGCAATGTTTGTGCTTGTAAAATGTTTCTGTTTGATGCCTGGAAGTTTGAGACCCGTTTAGACTTCTCCGCTGATAAATTAGATTCTGCTGAGTGTTTATTCATAGAACTATACTCGTGCAATCCCAAAGAGTAGCAAAGCACCGCTACCCGACATTTATGTCGGTCAGTTAGCATGCCTGTGCAGAAGTAATAGGTTCAGTTTCTACACTAGGTCATAGAGATCTTGCGATAAGATATCACGTGAAATCTAGTGTGAGATCGAATCGAAGTGATATGATATCTATATGCCGAGATAAATAAGTTAGTCTCGATTTATTTATTTATTTAGCGTTTGGTCGCTGTCGTCAACGTCACAACTCATAAAGGTGGCAGTTTGAGCAGCCATTTGATAGCCTCTTCGTCAGCGGAGTGGACTTTCTGCAGTCCTCCCTCGATCGACCATAGAGGACAATCGTCCGTCAGGTGGGCCATGCTCTGAATGGCTCCGCAAGAGCAGAAAGGGTTGTCTCTGTAAGTACTATAGATATCCATGTTTTTACATATACTGGACTTTTACCTTTTCTGCATCTTTACCGGATTTTTTTAATGCAGGACTCACTGCCGTATTTTGTCTTTATAACCATCTGGCAACTGATGAACCGAAATATCGAAACTGGGTCTACTCGTGATATTGGAGAAAACAGAAGTCGGCCAAGCATTTAAAAATGGGAAGTAATTTTTTGGCCAGTTTAAAAGACGGAATGGTCAGTTCAGAAATACCAGTTTAAAGTGATGGAATTACCAGTAAAAGTGACTAAATCGCCACTTTAAACCCATGCCTTAAAAATTGGCACCACAGTTTGTCTAAATAAGTGGCAATTTGAACAGACAAACGAAAAACTTCCATTGCACGTCGCTATTTGTTTGTTTAGAGTTTGCCATTAGAGATTCATAAGTCTTCGGCTCCAACGTAACACCGCCGGCTCGTTTGGCGCAAATTGCGGTTCTACGGGCATTTTTCAGAGGTGCCCTTTGGGCGTCATAAAGAAAATTTCTCAGCTTTACCACGATTAATGAGCTTTCTTGAGCTTTAGCAGCCCGTTTATGTGGGTCATGAATTAATTGTAAAGATCTTTATGGAGAGTTGCTATCATTCTTTACCTATACACATATGTGAACAGATTTTTTGCTATTACAAATCTGTTGTCTACCACAAACGTCTCGCTTCGGATAGTATATGCAAAATAAGTAACTATTATAATGAGTATTCAAAAGTTTCTGCAAGAATTCAGTACACGGCCTGGTTGCGCAGTATGCCACGAATCCCGGACTACCGTCGTTGCTCCGCGGGGAACTCTCGAGATATTCTTGTTGACGACACAGCATCCTCGGGGATAACATCAGTAATGAAGCCCTGACAACGACACAAGAAGCTGCCTTCGCAATATTGCGACTTTTCTGCGGAAGTTGCGGGACCCGAATCGGAGCGAACAAAGAACTGTCACTTCCTTTTCGCGTCGAATTCCGCGAGACTGAACTCGGAGAACCGCAATATCGACCCGCCATTAACTTTATGTGCGACCTCTGACAGAAAAACGTATTCAGACATACTCTCGGAAAATTGTTTCACCACAAAAGTAATTACTAGCTACAAAGCTAGGCTGAAGTTCAAGGCTGCCAACAAAGTCTGTTCCATCCATTATTTCTTGCTTCTTGAAATATTGTTTTAGATTTCACTGAGCTAAACGGTTAATTGGGAAATAATAAAAGAAACAATATTCTGATATTACATACAGCTAAATACGTACATAATGGAGGGTTGAACAAAATTTACTCATAAATCCATTTCCAGAATTCAACAATAAATTAACCGTCCAACCAAAGTCTATCAACGTTTGTCTCTATTTTGTTCTCGCATCCACCTACAGAAGGTTGCATTATTATTAGCTGCACTGCAAGCCGCTGTCGTGTAATTATCGACCCAGTGCTAGGTGTCGCAGTATCGATTGAGCCGGCAAGGTCGGCTGAGCCTCCGAAATGGCACGAATCGGCACTAGGCATCGAGGCCCCGACGAACGGTCTCTTCTGAGTGATGCACGGTTTATGAGACCCTACGTTTTCTGAAGTTTTGATGCACCGGTGGTGAGAAAAGTACTTTCTTAGGGAGAAATTTTGGTGCAGTATTTTTTTAAATTAGCAAAAGTAGAAAAGGAGAATTGTTTTGGGTTTGGGTACATTTATCGGTTTTCTTTTTATTGGTAATAATTGGAGAATTAGAGATTGCCATAATGTAGAATTACAGATTTTCTCGGTCCAACTAACGCAGTCTGAATATAGCTGAATTGATTGTGGATTACAGCAAATTATGATAATCTACAAATCCGACCTCGATCCGCAAATAATGACCATCGAATTGGAAATCAAGCAGCCAAAATGCCTGCCGTTGCTGAATCCTAAGTTGACATAATATTGATGAGCTTACGCAAACGGAACCATTATCTATTTCTTATTTATAGGGACTAATAAAAAAAAAATTAAACGAGCGCAATAGTACTCTCTGACACCACATTCTTATGTTTTCAAATGATCTAAAACAAAACCTGCAACATTCAACAAAATTAGTTTTTGCTTGGCTTTGTCGAATGTTATGTAGAACAAATTTTCTCTTTGAGATGTTTCGCCTTCCTTTGATCCAATTTATTCTCAACTGATTGCCTGCACCGGGGCCTACAAAAAGGCGGTCGAAATATTTAAATTGGCTTACTCCAACAATTTAATTTCCCGTCACGTCTCCTCTATTATTCTGGGTGACGTTGTATAAAGGTGCTATTTTGACACGTGCCGCCTCACACTCAGCATCCCGTGTCTGGCTTCTGGAGCTACACACACATACGGGTATTTGTACTTACCTACCCTGTTATTTCGAACTGGGTCACGAAGCCACCCGCTGGCTGCTTGGCTCTAGTTGACCTATCTGTCTTCTGAAGAGTTGCTCGACTAGCTTCTGTTTAAAGACACATTTGAGAATGCATCAACCGTAATTATGGAGCTGAAATTTTATTTTAAAACTTTTTTCTTTCAATGTTTGTACTGGAATGTTTTTGAAAATATTAATCCTTGACTTGCCTCGCGCATAATATGAGCCAACTTCCAGCAAAGTATAAACTTTCTGAAATTTCATGTCTTCAGGTTTTACTGCATTATGCTGCAACTTAATTTTGAAGTTTCCCTATAACTTCTAAAGAAGCCCCTTGAGATGTGACGTCGTTGGAAGTTTTTTTCTGTGGTACGGTTTTGACAACTAGTCAGTTGACTGGTTCGAGTTTTACGTATCATTCAATGCTGGAATTATTTTGTCGCATACTGTGAGCTCCGCGTTAGGCTCCTAACTTCAGAACACCTGAAATATTCAGCGCACAAATATCCCCGCCGGTGTTTGATAAATAACTTTTTATGACTTGCTATATTGTCTGGTTCTTTCTTTCTCACGCTGGAAGGTTCTACTTAATGCTTCAACACACGCATGATCCTTTACAACAATGTTACCACTCTGTGAAAATAATCTTAGATAAGAGTTATTGCTCCATTTCAGACACAGTTTTGTACTGACTATTTTGAATAGTACCTATTAAGCGACCGATGATCTTTAATTTCAAACGTGTATATTAAAAAAAGTGGGATATGACAGGCTCATAATAATAATTAACAATAAATATTAAAAAATCAAAACAGGTTTGTTGCAAATACGTAACAAAGCGCTCTTTATTGTAACAAAAAGAACCTCGCACCGTCAGACAATCCTCGCCCCAGCAATTGTTAGATGACGGAAATTACAGAGAGACCTATTGAACGCCGCGGGCGGAGCCATTTCGTACGGAAAATTCTCGCAATAGACCAACCGATTTCGGAATTGGATCTCTGGATAGTTTTGATTGTTTCCCGCGTAATGTCTGATTCTCCGTTTTACCGAAATCGAAGTGTTCACAGGGGTGTCAAATTAATCACATAATGTTCACACAATAATAATATCATTATTCCAAACTTCTAGTATGATCAACAGTATAAAAATATTATGTTCTTCATAGGGTATTTGGGTTAAGCAATTATTGGGTCGCCCAGGAGGTCACCTAGTCCGGCGGCCCATGCAATGGTATTTAATTGCTTTTTATTTAGTTTGTTTCTTTTGACTTGAACTTCTATTGATAAATGAAGTTCAAATTTTTTTGCAAATAAACTCTATTTTTAAACATGTTCTTCATTAGGGGACTTATTTGTTCTCTGGGAAAACAACGGAATTATCTTACAGTCTAGCAAACTCAATTTACCAGGACGACTACACATAGTCGAAGTTGCTTAGTTGCAAGCTAATTGGTCGAGTTTCACTACATATGTACGGTCGCCTGCGTCTAAAAGTATACGGGCAGGTCATATTAACGAGTGAATCCCGCTTATTCTGCTTGTATACTTTTAGGCGCAGGCGACCGTACATAGTACAGAAAGTAGCCGTACCACTTATGGCTTTGATACGGCAGTATTGTTAGCAAACATCGTAGGTGATGAACCCATATCAATGAACTTCTAAACACCACTTTAGAAATATGGGAATGGGAAATTCATGATTTCATTGTTATGTGACTTAAAACTCTTGGAAATATTTACTTCCAGCAAATGTGTTGTTTATTCTGTTACCGTCAATTAAACTGATCCATTATTATCTTTGTTCCAGGTATGCCTCGAGGGAGCGTGCAAGTGTATCGTATTAAAAAAGTATGATCCAAACGGGTGTATCATATATTATTTTTCATCTTTGTGCCGAAATGTTTTAGAATTTTTTGCTGTTTCCTTTCTTCTATTTACTAAAGTATCTCCGTTTCGCTGACTGTAAACATTTCAGCAGTTTTAAGTATTGGCGTTTAATTACTTTCCTTAGAGAGGTTTTCAACCTGTGCAACTTTTAAAGTAACCTTCATCGTTTGTGTGGTTGGCTAACCTTTTCTGCTTTCAAGATTGCGTTACTACACTTTGTGTTTTCCTTTTTGTCTTTGTAAGCGAAAGTTGGATTGTAGACAGTTGGGGAAGTCTTTAATTACTGGAGAGATTGCGGGATGCCGGGTAGCCTTTGCGGTATTTCAGTCATTATGGGTTCCTTGTGGTTAACTATTTCTAATATTCATCGTTTCAACCGGTTTTTCACGTTTTATATTAAATTTTAGAGCACAGTTGTGTTTGGCCCCTAAGTTACAGCGGGCTAGCCCAAATACAAATTATAGACTATAGATTTGACCATGTTTAATTTTTGTCTAATGGGCAATTCAATAAAGAGTACATATTCTATATATCACCACGTCTCGTCATTCTGTAACAGACGACGTGACGTGAAAAGTAATAGTGACACAGACACACGACACGTGACGAGAGAAAATGCTGGTGTTAAATATTTGAGTGTGGCCAGAGTCGGTATTGTAAACTTTTTCACTAGTTTTAGAGAATTAAAATATTTTAGGGAATTTTAGAAAAAAGTAGTTTTTTTAATTATTTTGATGCAAATATACTAGAATGTTTCCTACTGTCGATTTTTTCTCACTTAAGCAAAATCAAAAGTTAGTGGGAAGGATCGAGTACAGTACAGTACAGAAGTTACAGAAAACCTTTTAAATATTTGTATCTGGCAACAACGGCGGTCTGGCGGGCCCACGCACGGTTAATTGACGTGTTAAAAACGTCACTCCGGCGAAAGCGGTTAGACAAAAGGCCCCCTCAGGTTGCGTTGTTTTTTTAGGTACCCGAACAGGCTTTGGATTTGAAAGGCCAAATAGGACGAGTAAATAGTTTTGTTTGTTTAGTTTGGGACAACTAATGTCTGCAGGAAGTAATATTCAAAGAGCACGTTCGTATCATTGTAAGCAAATGTTAGCAGGGCTCGACCATCTCTTTTAATTTGTATTGATGGGTTTGGCGCGTGTTCCCTGAAAATGATCATAAAATTTCCATATGCCCAATCATTAAGTTGTAACGGCTGTTATTGAAGCATGCAAATTATAACAAATTGAAACCATATGGCTGACTAATTCACGTATGCAGTTGTACTTTCCTTTTCAATGGAATTATCATCATTGAAGCATTAAATATTATGCTTGGTATGCGGCAAGTGTGGTGGGCAAATCCGTCTTCCGTTTTTTACGTACATTCGTGTGTTCAAAAGCGAATTGAATGAATTAAAATCTAAAAGAAGACAGGAAGAGTGTGTGCATTACGCGATCGGTGTCGTTTGATTCCGATAAACAAAGGATAATGAGGATGATTAATGAGGAAGCGTAGTGGTAAGTTTAATTTACTACTCAGGGCTTAGGTTAATCTAGCAGTAGTGTAATAAGTGGCGACCGAAGCTTTATCAACGATAATGTGACGATTGCGCATTCAATGTGCGTTTCTTCATATTGTCAATCATCTTTATGTCCTTGAATACGAAATCCGGATTTCTTGTCTTCTGTTAAACATGACCCATCCATGAGGGTTACTCCATAAAACCCCATTTCTATTGTTCTTCATACTGCATTTTTATACCATTTTAATTTTTCATTGTATCCTAAAAACCCCAAAAGAAATATTAATAATACTAATATTGAATCACGATATTTTCATACTTCATGTCCGGTTAACCCCAAGGGCCAAGATGGATAAGTACAGTCGGCCACTTGTTTGTTTTGGTACTTATGTTTATAGAAGAAGGTTTTATAAATAAAAGATGTGAAATATTTTCATAAATATTTATATAATGAAAAGAAAATAACAAAAATAACCGACCAAGTGCGAGTCGGACTCGCGCACAAAGGGTTCCGTACCATTATCTATAAAAACCGCAAAAAAAAAAAACACGTTAGTTGTATGGGAGCCCCCCTTAATATTAGATTTCTTTTGTTGTTTAGTATTTGTTGTTATAGCGGCAACAGAAATACATCATCTGTGAAAATTTCAACTGTCTAGCTACCACGGTTCATGAGATACAGCCTGATGACAGACAGACAGACGGACGGACAGCGAAGTCTCAGTAAAACTTCGGGTACGGAATCCTTAAAAAACACATTCAAATTCACAGCTTCAGGTTAGACTATTAACAAGATTATTAACTAAACTATTATTTTCTTAGTAAGTATACACACACAACTGTCTGTATTTGTATCGCCACTTTTATATATTAATTAATATCGCACTCGTATTTCAATCAGTTTTGCACATAATACAATAATATAAAATTGACTTTAAAGGAGCAGAAAATATACAAATTAAAACAAAGAATATTGATACATTAGCTCTTTCGCAAATATAATCCAGTTGCATCTGCTTTCAATACCTATATTAAATGTTCACGACATCAATATGCTGATTCGTTTCAGTGACATACATATGCATGACGTGTTTTATTGATAGCGTTTTATACATTCGTCGAGTCACGATGGTGCGTGTTGAAGTTTTTCTGGCTTCAGGCTAAAAAGTAAAATGTTTGTTTCAGCCGTGAATTGTTTTATTTGTATTTGCCGAATACAGAAACTGCTTCTTGAATAAATGAAAGTCATTTAAATGGCTAGAGAATGAACCTTCAGTCTAATAAATCCTAATTTACGAGGCAGTATCGTCAATTAATGCGATTTCCATGCACACTTCTTACTTAGGTAGGGCGTGAAGACGTTCCCCGGTTTAATCACGTCACCCTTGTATGCCCTTGATTATAATACCGTAGGGAATCTGGATAATTGTGACATCGCTGTAACTGGTTTCCTTGACTAAGGGATAAGTACTGGACAACAAACAAATCCACCAAATATTGGGCAATAGGAATGAATACAAATGTGCATGTTTATAGAGATTCCAGATAAACACAACTTTTGATGAAAACGTCTAGGGACTTCTGCAAAGCAAACATTCCAAACAAGCTACTTCAGATGCTCGAGTGATAGATGTGAAGAAATTGAATTTAAATTGAAACAGATGTGCACAAACAAGTATGTGTGCAGACGTCTGCTGGGTGCAATAAACTTGCAAAGAAAACAACTTCAATTTACAACGAACATTAAAATGATGTGAGAATTTTTCAAATCTCTCAAGGTTGTCTCAACTTGTTTCTAAGTTTGAATTCTGTTTGCTGGTCACTGATTACTGATTTCTAACCTGAAATGCTAAAATACATGTAATCGTGCATGCCTTTGGTGTGTTTACATCCGCCAATGACATATCAGATTTACACGTCGTCTTTGATGTACAATAGGTGCGGTTCACTCGCACCACCTTGTTTGGATTCAGTAAGAAATCGAAATATTTGGGCCAGATTGCACTGAGCCGAGACTGCTAATTCCGTTACCTGTACATCGTACAAGTTTTTTTAGTCTTGTACCAGTAGTGATGTGTAAATTAAATACCTATTACATTATCTCAGCAGCGTAACTATTCCGCCTCGGCATGCAGTTTTCGGGACCTGTCGCTATAACTTTAAGTCCGAGCTCACATAAATAACACAAAGAATTTAGATTGCTTCGTCTACCCAAACAAGGAATTTATTTCATTTGATCATTTGTGCGCTATAAACTTCACTTTGAAGGATTTCGGGCTTGAATAAAATTCGTATATTTTGGATGATCTTTATAACGCGTAAAGTAAAAGCCATATGAGTACAAGTCTATAGTACGTGGGCGGGCGGTGTAGTGAGTGCCATAGAAAAACTAAACTCGAATAGTCGTAGAAAGAATCTAGTTTTGTTGGCACATACTAATAGGTACTTTGTCACTGGTTGCTGTGCTTTAGATAGCAATTAGGCTCTTTATGATCTCCAATTCTGTCTATGTTCAGTATGGGAAGCTCACAAATCCAAGTGTATGATTGTGCTATTGAATAAAACACCAGTGAAATATCTGGTAAGTGAAGCCGACACTAATTTTTATCTTTCTTTCTTAATTGATCCCTTGGCGGCTTCCCTTCGCAAACTCACTACTATTCCCTAATCAATATCATTGTAAATTGATCAGAATCGGTACAGCTAATCCGCCAACCGAGCCCGGTTATCTCACACGCCCATTAGTGCCCATTAATCCGAGGATTCAGGCCATCGCCTGTACCTAGTATTTCCCTGGGAATAGGTATTAATCCAGCTGTAACGTTGATGTTTGTTAACACAAGGCAATCTGCTGCCTGACACACGATAACAAGTCTCGCAAAAGTTAATATTTAAATCTTGTTCAGAAAATACATATGAGACTTTTATGTAACTTTGCTACACCGCCTGGGAAAATAATCAGGGATAATAATTCCATTTGACTCTCTGCCTTTCAGGAATTTCAAAGGGCGGCTCAGTGTTTACCGTCTTTGCAAAATATGTCGTAACTAAAAGACATATTTAAAGAGGTAAAAATAATACAACAGAATTTAAAACTCGTTCGGTTTAAAGTCGGTTAATACAGACAGGACACGACTATTTTCTTTATGCAATAATGTTCATGCGGACTCCTCTGTTCCTAGCCATTGCCGTGACAAATATCGAAGACCGACCGAAGTACATGCAGAAGATGCAAGGACATAAAACTAAAACAGCTCACGCTGAAATTTATTGCCTCCCGCGTATGATGCAAACATTTTTATCTAGAAACTTCTCTCTTAGGACCTTGCTGTTTCCTGCGGCCTTTAGCAAGCAGCTTACGGATTACTGCACTGCATATTGTAAAGGCAGAGCACTATTAAAACGTCTCGCTGTAGGATGGATTTAAGGTTTATGCTTTACGGCAAAAGCGAATCCGAAAATCCTTTGATGCAGATGTAATTTGAATATTGTACGGAATATTGGGCGAACAGATTTAAAATTTCAGCTTTAACTGTATTTATCGTGAAGCTTTTTCGATGTAGGATGGCAGGGGTACAGATTTGCAAACACGTTTAGTCAGAAACACAAATAATTGTATAAGGACTTGTAATAAAATTGGTAGTTTAGGTATATTGTCGAACACAGCTAACACTACAACAAATCCAACAAAGTGGTTGGAATAGAAAACAGCAAACTAAGGCGAGGTACGATCCTAATCAAATATCATAGGTGCTTTAGTGATAGAGAGTTGGTACATGTTAAGCACCGAATTCAAACTTCTGCGTCAGAAGCAAGCTTGAAAGCCACTAGACCACAGAGCTCTGTATTGTATAGATAGACAACGAACTGAAGTGTGATGATGATTGTGGAACTTGTATCACCGGTCCACAGGATCCATTCACGAGTGCCAGTCACGAATGTATGTTACTTTCACATGTGCGTTGACTCATCTTCAGTGTCGCTTGCGCTACCAGACGGATACTGGTACGGGATATCAAGCTTGACCAATTTGACCCTAAACCCCATGATAATATGGCCTATGGCCTAAATTATCTCATCTCTCTGACGGATGTTACTGTGGCCACCACTAAGATTACGGAAGCGGACAATTGTGGTACTTATAGTACAATAGATAAGTAAAAGACTTCACTAAGGCCAACACACGCATCAATAGATATCAGCGTAATGGGTGTAATAGGTTTTTTAAGTCCGGATATGGGATTGTCCCGTGTTGTGTTACAAAGCTGAATGAATCACAGGCTAGAGGTTGTGCCAATCTGTGCCTCTGTTACCCCGTATGGTAATAGACGTACCGCTTTATTATGTAAAGTAATGGCACAGATATATGATACAGTAGATAAGTAAAGTAGCTCACTAGAGATTACCATACCAAACGGAATAGTGATATGTGTGACACCCACGCAAGTTCCAAACCTCTGTGGAAAAGCTGTTATTTTAGCTTTTGTTATTTTGCCTCTACATTCTCAAAATATATAAATGAAATATACTGAGATGTGCATTCATAAAACTACGTTTACTGCTGTCTGAGCTTTAAATATTTAGCTGTACATGTTCTAACAACAATGCGACTGGGTTTGTAATATGAGTTTACCTCAAATCAAACGTACTGTGATAACTTAGTTTTTATCTAAATCGGTGGGTACATTACCGGGATTTAATAGTTGTGCCATACCTATATAAGGAACAATAAACAACAACAAACAATAGAAGGACGACCGCAAAATTCAACCCAACGTGACAGACATTTTGAACAACATAAAGAGTTCCTGTATACGTGTGTCTGTATAGTAAGTAGGGTTCGTCTGCATCTGTAGTAGGGTTCGTTGCACTGAGTCCGACGCTCAGGACTCAATGGAACAGTATACTATCAGTAAGTTGACTGGCAGGACGATCAACTTCTGTGCTTGTTCATATGTATGGTAAGAGAGTGGATTCTTCCGGGCTTGCTTGTGGAACATCGTCCCTGCCACTGCAATCTCTTGACATATATCTCGTTTCCTTTCTAATTCAAATCGAAGTCGCTTAAACGAATGCTCGTGTGAAATGATCGCGTTTTGATTGATTAATTTTAAGTCATGGGTAGTCTGGGTCCGCTAGACTAGCCCAATACAAAATGTTTGGTCCTAGGAGGCAGCCATTGAGACACTATTGCTATTCGTATTCCATTAGAGACTCGGTCCCCAGTAGTAACCACAGTGTGGTAGTTACAAGCCAACGTACTAGCAATACTGTCCCAATGGCGCAGATAACGTTGTCACAGACCACAGCTACTGTCCTCACTGCGTCACAAACTCGGCTGAATGCCCCTTTTGTGACACTGCAGCGCGACACACCATTCAACGCTTTGGATTGTAATAACGTTAAAGGCTTGAGTACACTTGTGTACTTGACTGTGCTTATGATGCTGGCTGTACACCTTCATTGATGATGCGTCTTGCAAGAAGATACATTTACACCTTCAAAGGAGATGCGCCTAGCAAGCTAATTATTGTCTTGACTTCTTGATTTGATCTTTGATTTTGCAAGAGTATGCGTGAGGAGGTAATAAATGTGAAGAAAGATTTTACTCGGCGATGAACTCAATCACCTGCCTACGTAGTTTTCATTGCCTACTGGCACAGTATTATTATAGACAGTAGATAATCATCGAACAAAGGTACATCGCACGGCTGCACACATGCGCGCGTGTTCGGTATGCACGCACACATTGCCTTCGGGAATGATGGAGACTGCTTCAATCGGGGCCGCGCCGTTTGCCGTGTTCGCTCGCTCTCGCCACCAGTATGTCATCGTCGTCGTCTTTTCGAAAACATGTGTACTGTTGTGTAAATGGATACCTTAATAACACGGACAAATCCAGCCAGAGATGGATAACTTTTTCTATAAAGGTACCAGATCCCGAGAAGTAAGTAACTTTCCACAACGAAATGTAAACGCACACACGAAACATTATGATATGAATTAAACATCAAATAGTTAAGTATTATTTTGTGAATGGGTGATAATTAGTAAGGTTTTTTAGTTTTGCGTTTGGTAAATGAGGTATATTATTTACATATAATCGAGTAGTATAGTGGTAAGTATTAAAATATTCGATGAAGTGGGAAACTAGAAACACATAGGTACCTGTAATATTATTACTTTGTGTAAGCAATTCTATTAAACTGTAACAGAAATACTTTGCATTTTAAGTAGGTACCTACTTAAAAGCAAAATTAGTATTTTAGGTAGGTTTGCCAAGCCACAGACGTGACACACACAGCCCTGCGAATCTAGCGAAAGTAGGTAACGAACGCTCCTAAACGGTCTCTGATTTACTACTGTTCTATATGTATACTGTGCTACTGGGTTCATACACAACAAGAACTGGTGGAAATCGGCCCAGGTGCGAGATGTGTGGAAGAGGTGAAATGATATGGGCTAGTGATAATGAATAACTAGGTTCATCGTCTGCAACTTCTAAATTCAAAAAATAATAGCTTAGACCTGGTAAAAATATACTTACAATTCATTGTCCATTTACCAGATTGTTGTAGTGGTGCTCATTTCAAGTCCTTGACTACAACACAACATAAAAACAATACAAAGCACAAATATAATAGCGAGAGCGCACTAACATTGTGTACTGAATCCTTAAAAGCGTAGTGAATGTGCAATGAATGTGCACTGCTGCATTCAAACAAACGAAAAAGCAGTGACAAACAAAACACGTTTTGCACACGTATGCAAATGTATTTTTGTTGAATAAATGATTTTTCAATTTCAATTTCAATTGTCATACTGAATTTACCGGCAAAGGTAACTAATACTTATAGTATCTGTGCTAATACTCACTTTGTTGGCAAAGAACAATGCTTCAGTTAGTAGTTGCATGTGCATCCAGTTGGAATTCAATATCCCTAGATCTCCGCTATTATGAATCTAGGTGCACATAAATGTCAGGCGATGTCACTGAGGGAAAGGAGGCAAGAGTAAGACATTCACTGCAATTATATTTATTTCTGCTTAAACCTGACCTGACGCCTGAGTGGCGATCTTGGCCCAGCATGGGACATCGGACAGCTTTGGTATACTTGTATAAAATACAGAAAACAATAACTGCACATCTGGATCTATCATATTGGCGCTCTAACTTCCGGTAGAGCTATCAAATGTATAATGCCAAACTAATTCAACCAAACACGTGCCGCTATTTTTAATTAATGTCTAACTAATCGCCTGTTACATTTGACCATTCTTTCAGTAACTAAGGTTAAGGTTTTTGCATTCCGGTCGGGAGGTGTGTAATGTGACCGTTTCGTATTGTGGTGGTACTGTATTAGGTACTTATAGTTTTACGTTGTCGGTATGTCCCATTTGTGTTTAGTGATTCATTCCGTAGCACAGCGGGTGCGAAGCGTCTAAGGTCAGTTGAGGTTAACTATGGCATCCAGGGAACTACTTGGTTGAATATATCTGGTCTATCAACTCTTATTAATATGGTACTAAAGATGCTTGATTTAATGTAGAGATCTTTTGAGCATTTTTACACGTTATATTTTCTACACGTTTTGTAATTTGATTGAAAAGTAATTTGATTGAAAAGTAATTTGATTGAAAAGTTAGACGATAAGGCTCCTTATCCATTAAATACCCTTGTAATCAATTAAGTAGGTATTTTATCCATTTCCTAATGGAATTCCACATCGGGTAATCGTAAATTGAGATAATTCCACTCTAGAAAAGACTTTTGAAGCACTCCTTGGGAACTTCACAAAACCCGTGTCAAAACTGTGATTTGATCAAGTTAATAATGGCCTTTTGCAAGTCACATAAATTCAGAATTTTTCTTCAGCTGAGTTCCGACGTTGCTTGTAAAGTAGTTTTTAAATGGTTTCCACCCACTATTTCCACACTTATCTTCGGAGTTGTATCGTAAAAAGTTTCGTCGAACCGGTCGGTCTGTCGGTGGGAAACTTTGACCTTTCACTGCATCTCCGGTATTTTTACTGAAAGGGAACAAAGACGACCGGACAACAACACCGTGCCAACACGCAGAACTGGTACAAGTAAATTAAATAAGCTTTAAAACAGTACTCGTTTGTGTGAGCTTCGCTTCCTGGATCGTAACGTATCTTGGGTTAAAGCTGCCCAGACATGAGATATCGTTGGTCAGGACAGGAGTCAACTGTTGTCATAATTTTCGGTTATATTTGTTGTTTTATTGTCTAACACCTAACATTTCATGTTTTCCATACTTCCTTTTTCACTTACATGCAATCTTTGGTCGTAAGCTAATTAGCAGAATAGATTAAGTATATTCTATCATCATTATAGGTAAGACCTCAAGTCTCAGTCTACTATTACGCCTGCCGGTCATGTGTCAACTAACAACCGCAAGGGTCAATTCAAGACAGAGTTTCACTTTATTAATAACACAGTTTCCGCACACGTCACCCGGCGCACGCGCAATTGCCTGTAATGGCTTGAGAACCTTCTGAGCTGAGTGACGATTCGGGAACATGTCCCGTTTTAGACCTGGAGGAGGATAGTTTTGTCTCAGAAATAACATATAATCTCTAAGGAAGTATATGATCGCGAAAGGACCTGGATACTTTTTATGTAGAGTTTCTTAAATTAGTTTTTCCTATTGGACAATAAGAAAATATCTTTATCAAGGGGAAAGAAAACTCCCATTTTAGGCTTTTTCTTTCACCTTGAGTAGGTGCATGATGATAAATAATATGATTGCCTTTCTTATGTCCATAAGTCCTTCCAAAGTAATTGAGTTGGCAAGGACTGTAAAACGTTCTCTCTAGAATTATTAATGAACAGAAAAGTAATGAAAAGGTAACCTTGAAGACGCGCGACAACGAAACCCAAGGCCTTCCTATTCTACTGTCCTACGCAATGGTGCTCCTAAACGGGCCAGATTTTGCTGCAATATGTAGCCGGCAACTATTGGTTTGGTGTCCCTCTCTTACTCACATATTAGAAAAAGACACTAGTCTTGTGCCTGCTCGGTCATCAGAGAGAGCGCTCCGTACTAGTACATTTCAGTCAGTGTACTAGTACACTCTAACAGTTCTATTAGTACTATTAGGACATTGGATCTTATGAATAAAACAATATGCCTGCTCGGTCCTCAGAGAGCGCTCCGTACTAGGACATTTCAGTCGGTGTACCAGTAAGCTCTAACAGCTTTATTAGTACTATTAGGACGTTGGATTGGATGAATAAAAAATGGGCTATTAGATTAACCTTTCTTGTCGTGCAGAGCAGAAACTTCAGGAATATTATACTTTGTATTCACATATTTATACAATTGTACGTGTCAGTTTGCATTGCAGAAATAAAAAGTTAAATAATATTAGATTTTCCTTCATACCTAAACAGGCTTAGGACTGTCATTCTAGTCTCTTGACTACTTGTCACTTCTATTAAAGTATAATAATAATGTAATGTAATGAATGGCTCCCGCCCGCCCCGCCATTCTCCTTCTCGCTGAAACGTTTCCCTACGCTAGTCGCTAATCGGACATTCGTTCTATTAGGACATGACCGACCGACCGACCGAGCGAGTCGCTAATCGGACATTCGTTCTATTAGGACATGACCGACCGAGCGAGATTCTCGCTCGGTCGGTCGGTCGGTCATGTCCTAATAGAACGAATGTCCGATTAGCGACTAGCGTAGGGAAACGTTTCTTTTCGTTCATTGCACGGTAACGTTTCCTAATCGTTCTTCGTACATGACCGACACAAGACTAAAAGACACCAATAGTTGCCAGCCACATATTGCAGTGAAAATATGGCCCGTTTAGGCGCACCTTTATAGCATCTATTGCCAGTAAATTTGCGAACGATAGCGATAAAACTACCTGGGGCATAAGCCAGACGAATATATTAGTGGTTTACTGATAAGTTTATTTAAACAAGTAGGTAGCTGAGTATTCTACGTAAAAATCTGAGAAAAATAACCGGCCAAGTGCGAGTCGGACTCGCGCACGAAGGGTTCCGTGCCATTATCTATAAAAAACCGCAAAAAAAAATGTATGGGAGCCCCCCCTAAATATTAATTTAATTTTAATTTAATTATTTATTTTTTTTGTAAATAAATATACTCAATATATTGTGAACATTTTAAGCGTCTACCTGCTACCATTATCAATATCGAGCAAAAATGAGCAAAAAAATCACGTTTGTTGTATGGGAGCCCCCCTTAAGAGCGTAGTCGGTCTGCGACAAAATTGAGAAATAGGTATTTGTACAAACTATTGCCGTCGCGTTGCGCCCAAGCGACCGCGCTATCAATGTGCGTGTGAGTAGTCTGTGTTCGTGTGCGTGCGTAGATACCACTCCCGCGCCCGGCCGCTTTTCGTTCTGCGGTCTTTCAGTTGCATTTGCTATCGGCATCGGTCGGCGTTTGCAGTGTTTGGCATTTACGAGCTACTTACTCGATCGAATTATTGTGTTAGACGTTTTTTATTGTTTACAGTCTATGCTTTACTGAACTGACTTGGCTTGTGTATCGGATTTTGAGTAATTATATTTACGACTAAAGAAAAAACGTAAGTACCCACCTATTATTTTTAAATATTTTACCTACTTCAAATAGATAAACGAAATGCAATACATACATATTATATTTATCTAAAATACTATACCTACTTATTGATAAATAACAATTTACAAATACCTAATCATGGTAATTGTTGTTTCAGATAAACCTTCTTTGTGATGGGTAAAAGAAATAGTAGATTGTTTACCAAGGGAGTAAAGAACTATTTTTAGGGCGAGAGTGTTTTTTGAATCCAGAGCGACCGAGGGATTCTAGAGTTGAGTCCCGAGTGTAACGAGGGACTCAAAAGTAGAATCCTGAGGGAGCGAGGGAATCAAAGTACATCACTCGAGCCAAAAATAGTTTTTACTCCTGAGGTGGACACTCTACTTTTCATCACCCTCTATGAGAAAAGTAGTAAGTAATCAATAAAATAACATACATGTACTTATTTTGTTATTTTCTTATTCTGGACGGAGACAAATGCAACAAATCAAAAACCTTGAAAATCGATCCAGCCGTTCTCGAGTTATAAGTGTTCGAACAAACAAACACGACTCACTTTTATATATATATAGATAGCCAATCTTCTTTTGTGTTCTGATTCCAAAAAACATAAAAAAAAATTGGTTGCCTGTAAAGTCGGTATACGGGCGAGAGTTTTACGTGACAACGACTTTGAGTGGTAAAATAATTTTAATGTGAATATTCATTCGTATAGTAGGAAGAAGGATGAAATAATAGTAACAATTTAAAACATTTATTAACAAAGAATTATATTTAAAACATTAATTTATACAAAGAATCTCGCACTGAATTTCATATTAACAAAATTTTATTTTTATTTGAGTGGAAGGGACGCGTGCCTTTCACTTTTTATGTCTGTCTCTCTCGCTCTTAGGCGGGCTAACCATGCCCGAGTGGAAGGGACGCGTGCCTCTCACTCGCTCTCATTGTGAGCGCATAACGTGAGCGGAGCGTAACGCAGTTTCTTGAAGTGTCACCCGGCAAACCAATTTATAAGACGTTGTCACGTCAAAAATATTTTTGCTTTTGGAGAATAAAATTAAAAGCTTCAATTCTGTAAAATAAATAGGCGGTTCAAAGGATTTTTCCGTGGAAACGGCATACAGATACCAAACTCTGTACAAATAATATCGATAATGACGGAAATCACTACATTATCGATAAAAAAATCGACAGTTGTCACTTCCCTATTTGTATACGTATTAGTCTGACCCCCCCTTACCCTTGATCTTTCCCCGTAATGTGCGATAGGGACAACCGCAGCTCAGACCGATTTTCACTACAAAATCTTGACAAGATCGATGCTTTGTATTCCCCTGTTTTCTCCGCCAAACCTGCGCCGATTCAAATATGTTTGGTGTTGAAATTTAGAGGAAGAGTAGATCTATGTTTCTATTATTTTGTTTTAACGTAAAAACTTTTCATATTTGTCTGGTAGTCATCTGAATATGACAGTAAAAATGAGGTATTTTTTAGATTTTCGAAAATTCGTATCTGTTTTGGTAATTATTTTTTGGGAAAAAGTAAATGACAGGGACATACATACAGTACACCTAGATTTTATAAAAAAAAAACGAGTCCTCTAGAGGGATAAACCAGGAAGGAAATAGGGGAATACGTTTGTATGGAAAAATGCTGATAGGATACCCTCTTAATATTAAATTTCTTTTGATTTTTAGTATTTGTTGTTATAGCAGCAACAGAAATACATCATCTGTGAAAATTTCAACTGTCTAGCTACCACGGTTCATGAGATACAGCCTGGTGACAGACGGACGGACGGACGGACGGACGGACGGACGGACGGACGGACGGACGGACGGACAGACGGACAGCGAAGTCTCAGTAATAGGGTCCCGTTTGGCACCCTTCGGGTACGGAACCCTAAAAATGTTCACTGGAACTGCTGTCAGGTAAACATTATCAAAACAAGACCTCAAATTGCATACAAGCAATAAAAGTTTGAAGGGAACTCATGCTGCACTGTTTCTTGTTCGTGAGCTGAAAGTGTCAGTAAATTATTTTAAGCGGAACTTTTTTGATCAGCAGTCTGTTGTCAGTCGGCTATAAGCCAACACTATCAGCAGGGGCCCGGCAGTGTACGCCGCACGTTTTTATAGACACTGACCGAGCTAAATGGCCCGTCTACAATTATAGTAGTATAGTAATCGGAATAGTAAACCGGTTGTAAATGGGCGGTTAGTAGGTAGGTACGAGTCTGTTTCAGAGATACGCACGCACACGGCGCGACGACGGGTCAATGTGCTCTGATCATCTGACTGACTCATTGTGAGCGACCGGTGGGCTTCTGTTATGCGCGGGAGTTTAATTCCTTGACCCCTGTGCTGCTACTTTTGCCCAATCAAAGGAAGGCAAAGGGAAGCAAAATGGATAAAGCGAAACATCGCCGCTGAACATATTTGTATTTGTATTTTGTATTTGAAAACTGATAGAATGATGTGCCGTGCCAACTCCAAGGGCAGCATTGACATGAAACGAATAGCACTTTGAGATCGGTTGAGTGATGGCAGTAGTGCAATATAGCGCAGTTTAATTAAACTGTACAACACTACATGTGTATGTACCGTGCGTGTAGCTATCAGCCTGGAGTTCGAAAATCCCGAAAGTTTACTTGGGGTTTGGTATTTCACGGACATTTCCGGATTCCGACATTTATATGAACTTCTTTCAGTAAGTGGCAAACTTCGACGTTTAAACGTGGTAGATAACGTCATCATTTATTATTTAGCGTTTAGTTTATCGTCACTAAAACGGCATCTTGAAAGCCAATGATCATCAATCTACTTCAGTCAGCCTACTGCTGCGTCTATGCTTCTCCCAAAGCCGGTAATCTGCCCAGTCCACTATAACTGTCCAAAATAGCTGGATTCTAATCCACTACATCTATATTAATAATTCCGTCGAGGGGTACGGTAGACTCAATCAAAACCTTACCTGAATAATAAAACATAAAAAAATATAGATTTCGAGTCGACAACATATATCCGCAAAATTCGGATTGTCGAGTATTTTGTTAAATTCTAATGTTACTGAACAGACAAATCGCAGGCGCCATATTGGCCACGTAACTTAGAGCCATAGACAATGGTCTCTTCACACATGTCTTCTAGGGTTAGAAACCGGTAAACTGCGTTTATTTGCGGTTGCATTCATGTTCCTTTTCTGTATACGATTAGTACATAGTGTAGATGTAGCTTAATGATAGTTTTAGGCATAGTTTCCCAACAAAAACATGCCGAAGGAAATGTGGATGTAGCTATAATGGTCGTTTTAAGCATGGTATCCCAACAAAAACGTGCGGAACGATAGTGTGGATGTAGCTTTAATAGAAGAAAATGCCGATTCATAGTTCACAGACAAAATACCGTGCCATTCATTTCTGTCACAGAGAAAGTAATCACATTTCTGTTGGCAGAAGCCAGAATCATTGAGGAAGCCAGTGAAAAATTGAATTGAGTGCAAGAAACATAATATTATGCCGAAAATCGTAACAATGCTCAATGTATCCAATCCTTTTGTCAAAATATACAAAAGGGCGGCTGCAATTTTAGCTGAAGAGGAATTAAAAGCAGCCTCAGAAAATCGACCCAAACATTCAGTATTAATGCAGTTTTATAAACATAAATCACTTGATTTGCGTCGGTATAACACTCCATCAAATAGTGAGGTAGCGGTCATCTTTGTAGGAGATAACGGCGAACCTCCATTCAATATAGATTTTTCTGTACAAGAATATTCTCAACATTTAACTACACTAAAATCAACCAGTCCCAATATTGACCCATTAGCATTTCCTTTACTTTTTCCTAATGGAGAACTTGGATGGCATGAAAATCTTCAACACAGAGAAGAAAGGCGAACTGCTCGAAGCCGCCTTACAATGCTACAATTTTATCAGTACAGACTTGCTGTTCGTAAAAATTTTAGCCCATTGTTTTACGCCGAAAAACTTTCATGAATATTGTGTCTTAGAATTGAATCTCAAAGATTATTGTTTCTTCGAATGAATCAAACAAAGCTCAGAGCCGAAAACTATAACAATTTAATGGATAGCCTGTACAATAATGATAGCGAATCAGCACAAGGCATTGGTAAAATGATAATATTGTTTTTTGCGACCATACGTTCCTTGGGGAAAGTTGTTCATAATGATGGGTACTATCATTCCCCAAAATATGGTCAGCTAATTAAATGTTACCCTGTATAGATAAATTGTATGATAATGTTGTTCTAATGTTGTTGTTGTAGTAAAAATGTTGTTCTTTATTGTGTAATTAACCATACTTACCTTCCAAAGTAAATAAAAAGACTGGGTGCTTTATAACAGAGAGGTTTACCGAGAGTAAACCTTAAAAACTATTTGTTTTGTTAATTAAAGTTCGTTTATTTTAAGGTTGATTTTAAATTAAAGTTATTTAAGTAAAAACATTTGTAGTTTTAATTTACAATATTTATTAAACACAATGAACGATGCTAAACGAATCTATGCCTTGCTTTGCCTTTAATATTCCTTGAGAACCGATAACTACAGAAATATCTACCTTCATTTTGTACCCACATTCACATTTTACCCGAGCCCGAGCGAAGCCGGGTTTTCATCTAGTCTCTTCATAATATCGTCTGATCATGAAGCAGGTAGCTGTCTTACCTTGTGATGGGATTCTACCCGGGAATAATTCCATTTTGGGAAAAAACGCGGAATTATTCCGGGAAACAATACGAAATGGGAATTTATGCGGGTAAAAACGATTTTCTTCGTTATAATTGCAAAAAATTACCGTTATAACGTTATGTCAACTTCCAATCAACATGCAGTCAATGTCACATTTGAAAATTTCAGATGGAAGCAGACAAATTCGCGTTCTTGAGAGTTTTTCGTTTTAGGGCTTGAAATTTTTGAGATTTGGTAAAAGATAATCAATTTTTTCTCACCGTTATTGGTAGACCAATTGTCTAGCCTCCACTCAGATGCAAGGTCACCGGGCTACCTGTGTTTAAGTATTGCTATAGAAAAAATGATAATCTACCTGCGCCAATCTCCCAAGATAGGTTTACCTTTTACAAGTAAGATACCCCGTTTGACGGTTCCTACTTATTTTTATTGATGATGATGTCATTAGTTGTGATGGGATTCTACCCGGGAATAATTCCAAAATGGGATTTTTCGTAGGTAAAAACGTTTAGCTAAGCAGGTCTTGCATTTGACCCATTTCCCGTTGTCTGATTGAGCTAAAATTTTGCATACGCAAGTAAATATAAGTTGCACATGTAAGTTGGATGACAATGCAATATTTTTCTAACTTGGGGCTGATCTGGTGATGGAAATGGAAGGTGGTCATAGGAACTCTGTCATAAAACGACGCAACTTTACCGAGATTGAGCTCGTTTGACTCGTCTTAAGAAATACTATGGTCCAAGAGTTTTTTTTGTAACATAGAGCTGATCTGATGCTGGAGCCGGAAGGCGGCCAAGGGAATGCTGTATTGATTGGTTTTCGAGGGTAAAAACGTTTAAACTACGCAGGTTAAACTTTATGAAGGAATCACGTCTAGACAAAAAATACTACATCAATTCAATCACCATACATTTATTATACATAATTAAAACAACTTAATGAATGTTTTAGTCACTATCACTATCTGTGTCAAAACTTCCTGCACCTATATCGAAAAATTCCACATCGTGGCTTTGTCCTTGCGATGTTGACGGCTGCAGATCATAATCTTTAGTAGGACTTGTCATTTCACTTCTTGGGAGGGGACTGGACATTGGTTCCTCTTCTTCTTCAGGTATTTGTTTTTTGTTCAGCAAATTCCAATTATACGATATGTATGCCATTTTTGCGGCTCTCTCAGTTGTCAATCGGTTTCGCTTTAAACTGTGGATGCGCCCATGTTTACTGAAAGACCGTTCAGTAGCTGCCGATGTACAGGGCGCTGTTAATATTCGCACAGCAACTTTGCTCAGTGGTCTCGCTTTACAAATCCCTTTCCACCAGACTACTGCGTCAATGATTTCTAAATTACTCCACACGAAGGCTTTTCCCCAAAAGCCTTCTCTGGCTCTATAATTTGCCAAGTCTGCCATCACTTCAATATTTAACTGGCATCCAATGCCATGGATAAATTCCATGGCTGCAACTTCTTCGTCTTCCTGCAGTTCAACACCTTGGGTCTTAGGGTCCAACATATATGCGGCCAAATGTATGGGCTTAAGGTAGTTTTTTCCTCGCCTCCACTGCATTCAAAATTCGATTTTTATCTTCATTACCCACTATCCTGGTAGGATTGCAGAACGTAAACAACATCCTTAAAAGCCATGTATGCGTTGTTAATGTTACTATCATTACCCTCCAGCTTAAATATATGCTCCGTGATAGGTTCTACAAGCGAGGAGCATTCTCTCACCATTTCCCAGAAGTTTTCATCCAGTAAATGGCTTTTTGTCACTCTTGACATCATGGAGGCACCTTCGTGAACTGCAAGGCACGTTGTACGTAGTGGGGGAACGCTCTCGCTCTCTCTATCACCACTAAAGAGATGCATATATCTCGCTTGCGCTGTCAAGGTCAGCGCTAGAGTTCCGTGCCAGTACTTATACAGCAATACTTAAACACAGGTAAACACAGGTAGCTCGGTGATTTTGCATCTGAGTCTGAGAGGAGGATAGACAGTTGGTCTACCAATAACGGTGAGAAAAATAATCGGTTAAGTGCGGGTCGGTATCGCACACGAAGGGTACCGTACCATCGTACAACAAATCAAAAGCACTCAAAACAATAAAAAAATAAACAAAAAGAAAATTTAAAAAGTTTATGCCTTCACGAGATTTGAACCGACGACCTCCGGATTGAGAGTCTACATCATACCGCACCGGCTAACCACAACCATGTGGGTTGACGCGAAATATGCTATCATATCTAAATGTGTAGTATATGTGTCTATGACATGGTTGCTATGACAATAAATAAACAGTTTCAGTCAAGATCTCCATTTTGAAATGCGTAAGTGTATCTAAACACGTCTCTTGTATCGGGGCCCCCTTTAATTTGCAATATCTCTCGTATTTCAGTATTTGTGGTTGGTGCGGCAACAGATATACACATTCTGTGAAAATTTCAGCTTTCTAGCTATTACGGTTCGTGCAGACGGACCCGGTGACAGACAGGACGGACGGACGGACGGACAGACGGACAGCTAAGTCTCAGTAATAGGGTCCCGTTTGGCACCCTTCGGGTACGGTACCCTAAAAATGATTTTCTTTTACCAAAAGCTTCGAAATCTCAATAATTTCAAGCCCCAAAAACGAAAAACTCTCAAGAACGCGAGTTTGTCTGCTTCCAGCTGAAATTTCCAAATGTGACATTGATCGAATATTGATTAGAAGTAGACATAACATTATAACGGTATTTTTTTTAAAATTCTAACGAAGCCAATCGTTTTTACCCGCATAAATTCCCATTTTGGGTTTTTTCCCGGGAATTAACCCATTTTGGAAAGATTCCGCGGAATGTTTCCGACGGAATTATTCCGCGACCCATCATTAGTCTTACCCAATGCTCATGTTCTGGGTACATACGTGCATACATAAGGTTCTTTAATTTCCGGGATTCCTCGATTTCGGCGCTGGCCGGCGTGCATGTCGATCAGAGGTTTAATTAAACACCCTTGTGCGAGAGTGAGTGACACTCACTTGGGGCCGATCTCGACCAACACATTGTTCGTGTCGTGTGAAGCTGTGATGTGAGGTTCTGGAATATTCGAAACATGAGAACATGGTCACTCGAGCTTGTGACTTTCTAACAAACCTATCCCATTTTAACAAATTTATCGTGTTTCAGAAGAATGTCAATAGAGTTAGGCTCGATTGATTCTTTTTGATACATTTCTTTTCAACACTTAGTAGGTCGTTCTGTAAAACTTTTAGGTACCCTGATGTTTGTAAGCGCCGAATTACCAAATCGACAGCTTATGAAATGAACTAAAGCGCCTTTTACTAAACGCGAGTATTTTCCAACAACAGCCGACAGTCTTGCTTTTCTATGAACAATTTAATAAAGTGATTTTATCACGCCGTCAACAGGAAATTAGCATATTCTTTACCCATGTCACGGTCGCCTTAGAAAAGTGTTATTTCTGCAAGGCTTCTAGGGCTTCCGATCAGGGCAATACCACACGGTTATAATTGACATCCCGACAAGGGTAGGGTTTCATGAAAGGGCCTCGAGAATAACCGATACCTTGAGAACAGCAATTTTGTACAGTGTATTGGCAGTTTCAGAAAAACGTGCCGGTTTAGGTGTTCTTTAGGTTATTTTTATCTATTGCTTGTTTGACTTGACAGGTAATTAATAAGGATGTGATGATTATCATACTAATATATATATGTGTAGTACAGACGAGAAATTCATTTTAATTTATCAGGATGTAAAATCATATTTTTCTTACATGCGTGGACAAACACATTCACATGCTCAAAGTGTTGGTAGAACTTACTAGAACTACCTTCTACTACATAGTAATGAATGAGTATTTAGTAGAAATTAGTAAAGTATTTAGTAGAAATGGTACTGAAAAACAAAAGAATCCTAAACATCAGATACTCGCTAAACAAACAATGCCAAGAAGCGATCAGATTCTGTTCCAACGAACGAGTTGTAAGCCTCCTTCGGCTAGATAAAGCCCTTATTTTATAAGGGGTGCCTGCAAACAAATGAGGAGGTGTCGAGAGCCCGCCCGAGAGATAAGTTCTTACAAATTACCCGAATACAACCACCTTATTGGAGCTGTGAGCAAAGTCTACGAGATTTGATCGTGATAAACATTGCTTTACCACGCCAGAGACATGTTTACTTTGGTTAAAGTTGTTGCATCTACCGGGTTACCGTAAGTCACAGATGGTGTTTGATGGAATGCTGTAATAGCTCAAGTTAAATGAAATACTCAATGTTTTAGTAGATCCACAGATTTATTACAACAGGCTAACGGAGCACCAAGTTTAGAAGACAAGATACTTCTAATTGCAAAGCCGGTAGAAGTATCAAAATAATTATGTGTCCGTTAGCAATCTGAGCTATTCTAGTATTATAGCAACTCTCTTGAACTGTCTTGAGTCATATTTACCTCTACATCAATCATGTAGATTTACTATCTTGCTTGATAGGGTTAATCTTGATCTTAGACCTTAGGCTACGCACTGAGCTTGAGCATTTTTCACCTCGCAACCAAACAATAAATAAATTCCGAAAAATACATGAAACAGGTTAGTTCGACGTTTGATTTTTTCATATCCACGCTCTACCCTTATCAAAACCTATTTCCTGGACACGGTGAAGGTCCCATTATCGCACTCGACCTTAATCCACAATTTACGATGCATTGTAGGTCACGGAATGTCCTTTGGGGAAAAAAAACCCGTAAGGGACTCACTGGATGTGGCCCAGAAACCTTGTGAGATGAGAATATATGTGACGGATGACTTCTCCGCGGCTTGCGGTCAGCTAAGCGGTCAGACCGGAATACTGCGTCTAAACCTCATGAGTTACAGCCACCATAAAAAATACTAAACGACAAGTATTAACGAGGGCGGTGAAAAACTGTGGGTTCAACCGACGACGTAAATAAACCAGGAGGATTAATATTGTCTAATGAATATATTTCGCCCGGAATTTCTCGTGTACGAAGTCATACGTGATCAAATCATACGTCAATGGATAGAAGCCAATCGTCATAGACATTGTAATTTCATAATGTAGACACCAACGCTCTTTGTTGTACTATGTATATTGTATAGTCGATGTGACGTTAGTTTAAACCTTGAACTACTACAGTCTAGTAAATTGACCCTTACGGATTTTTGTCACTTTGCAGTCTGTACAAATTCACCTTTACTTAGGTATGTAGTATTTTTTTCCGAGAATGTGGTGTCTAAGAGGATTGCGGAAGCTTAGTCGCACACCAGTTGAGTTAAACAAAGGAGGTTTTCAGGTCATCCTTGATCAGCAAAAGCTTTTTGAGTTTTCAGTAACGGAACTGTTCCTGTCAGGTAATACCTCTGGTAGATACTAAAGATCATCTAAATAAATTATTTTTAACATAAAGCCGCTGGATGTGGATGTTATTAATATGTGCACGATATATTTTTAGATTTGATTCAATTTTATAATGACAGATAATGTTCGTGTGTGTGTGTGTGTGCTAGGCTAAGCCTAATTTTTATTTTATCTCTAATTAAGCTTTATATTTTTAACTCTTAAACTTTAAAAGTTGGCACCTATCTATTAGACAGTAATAATATTTTCTTGTTAGATGTTTTTAAATTGTATCTTCCTTTTATCAAAATTAAGTGTGTATGTGGTGGTCCTGTGTTGCGAAGGTCAGGCTGAAAACCAGCGCTGAGCTGAGACCGTCTCAGCTCGGCATTGCTGAGCCGGGTCCTATTAGCACTAACTATGACGCTGTAATCTATTGTCTGTTCTATATAATGTGTGCTAATAAAGTCTTTTTCAATTTCAATTTCAATTACAGATATCGAGGTAGGCGGCTCTACCTCACAAACCGTATTGTATGTCCAGTGTTCAAATCCCGGTCGAAGAGTAGAGTAGATGTGTCAATATTAATTAACACATTCATTGGTCCAAACAATAACTATTTGTTTCCGTCTAATAACTCATCGTCACAATCACACTGCGCAATGAATTCGCTAGTCTCCACGTTTCCCTGATTAGTTGTTGATTAGAACATCCACCCAACAGACGCCTTCACATATCGCACATATGTTCAATCACGAACACATCCCGTCCTCTTTCCGACACTGCAAGCTGAAACAGCGAAAGGGGCGCGCGTTCCTACATGCAGAGTTCTTTAGACAATAGTGATAAGCCGCAACATCATTGGCGAGAGATTAGCAGCTGTCAGCGAGGCCAGGGGGGTGTTGGGGGGTAGGATGTCGAGGTGGGAGGGGGAAGACCTCGTCTGCGAATACTAGAATACCAGCACACGTTCGTTACATATCCAGGTCAGGCTGTATTAGAGGTGGAATAACTCGCGAGGGAGAATCTTTTTGTTTATTGCTGTTGTACGCTTACCTTATCAGATAATCAATATGAAACTATTGCAAGAGATTTTATTCTTTATTATTCAGATGACTTATTTTTCATTATAAGTTAATCTGTAAACCTTTTTGATAAATAAATAAATTGAAAAATTGAAAAAAAAAAACTAGTGCGTACCTACACATAGTACTAAATTTAAAATATGTTTGCCGAATCCCCGAGCCTTTCTCGGAAGGTTCATACAAATAAGCACTAAAACCTAATAGTAAGCACGTCCAAAATTACAGCTGGGTCTTAAGGGCGGGCCCTAGGCAATCAGAACTTAGAATTTCATCCTTATCTTATTATTAGAGGAAATAAAATAAAAAAAGGTTAAAGCGAAGCTTAACCAGTCTAACTGAGGAACATACTGTGCCATTTTTATAATGATTAGATAAATAACAAGAACACAAATTCAGATGCGGTGCGAAATTGTAAAATAAAACATTGTGACAGACAGATTCTCCGGCAACTTCAGGAGACTTTTCTAAAAAAAAAAAATACGTTTATGGAAAAGCGAAGTCACGCTGCCACTCGTGATAAATAAGCTAGTGGAAAAAACGTACAGCACTAATACTCATCATTCCAAGCGATTTGTGTTTTGCTAAAGGCTGTTTTTGCCTGAGGCGCCGTCTTAATTCTGATTTCCAAATTGTGGACTTACGATGATGAAATCTCAGTAGAATTGGCCATCTAAGTAATAATGCTATATTCTCCAATAAAGTTGACCTTTATTTCTTTGTCCATAAAGGTCACCGACAGTTCTTTATGACTAGTTCAATCAATTCAATTCAATGACTAGTTACTCAATGCGTAAATGTTCGTGATAACCCTACTGGTTCCAGATATGTTGAATATCACGAGAAACGGCACTATTAACCTTGGACCATCGTTTTCGACATTTGACTTTTCAATTTCCGTCGCCCTCAGCCAACTTTTGCGTATCAGAATAACAATAAATTTGGCTATAAACATATATCTCTACATTGTTGTGTGAGATACCTCGTATTTAATATGTATATTTTCTTTTTTCTTTCAGGTAATTTATGGACTATATGCTCCATCACGAGTTTTCAATTTCATCCTGAGCAACGGCAATGCTGGGCGTTTAGTCATACAATTGTAAGTTATCAAGTTTTACTAAAAAAATCGCGCTGGGATCGGTTCAGTTAGTTGTCTACATACTTATATTGGCCCAAACGCACTTGTAACTACAAAATTCAACATAGTCTACGTGAGCCATAAATAATAATAATAAATAATAAAATCATTTATTTTCAGAAAACACAGTTCCATAGAATTGTTAGTAAAAGAAAAAGATAATTTCCTAGCCTATGTCAGTGACACCTTAGAAAATAAGATAAAAATAAATAACTAATTGATCTAGCTAGGCACCGGTCACCACCTTTACCCAGTGTTTCAAAATAGGTCCGTCGACCCTGTCTGCTATAACATTGTATTTTTAAGGCTCTGATATTTTAAAAGAGGTACGGGGGAGTTTTTTGCCCTTCTTTGCTCCATCCCTGAGCCCACAACTTCCGAACGGGCGGTAGTATACAAAAATATTAATATTACATTGACGTTGACTAAGTAATATGTATTATTTTATGGTCAATAAATTTTTTGAACTGAACTATAAAGTCAGGATACCGTTGGTGCTGCCGCGCACTCTGTATAAAGAACAGGGTCACAAAAATACGCCTTTTATCAGCCGTAAAAGTCATCGTGACTGAAACCGGTAGAAATATATCATTATCATCATCATATTAGCCCAATGATGATAATTTATTGTGTTATTCGTAATAACATCAATATCCTTGATTTCATGATGCCAAATCGTAATACCCCTGTGAATTCGACATAGTGCTTGTTAGATATTCCCTACTCCACACAAACATCGGCAGTGCCGCGCCGCAGGCCACACAATTGACAATACGTCACGATACAGAACCACACGGTTTACTCGTAAAATCACGCTAAAACTATAAATAGAAAGGTTCTTGGTAATCGGTGAAAGCTGAAAAATTTCATTATTTGATATTATTAAATTGAGTGACGCAGTGTAGGAACTACCTAATCTGAAAGACTGGGTAGATCTGCCAGGTTTCAATTACAGTGATGTGGACTCAGTCAGATGACAAGAAAACTAATGCAGGGAGGGAGAGTATAATATCAGTTTGCTCTTTCTTTTGTATGCTGTCTAGACTGTAACTCTGTGATAGGCTTATCTATAAGGATGTAATCTACAAAATGGAAAATTAAGCCAAACGAGACAAAAAATATTTGTGCACTCGTCAATTTGGCGGAGAGTCCATTCGTCGGCTTTTCACCTGTGCACCATTTTGTTTTGCAAGTGATTAATTGCCTATTCCAACGTGACAGTGTGCTTCGCTCGTTTGCTTTATTTGATGTTAATGGACCGTGTACACTCAGTTACAACCACAAGACTTTTAAACGCTTATTTTGCGCGTCATAGAGACTGCATTGCGGTAAACTGACCCGATTGTGATGTTACATTCGAGGGATTTGGTATATTTACATAATAACCGTCGGTTATGCGCGATCAGCCAATGTTGTTGTTTTATGTTTGGTTTAATTGACAGGTTAAACTGTCTGCCTCGACAATTTAGATATGATTCCGAACTCCGCTGCACGCATTGATGAACGAATGAATGAATTACAATAAATAACAGCAAAAAACACGTACACATTAAACTAATGTAATATCCATAGTAGAACCTCTACAGTACAAGTCATCCTTACATCAACTGAAGTCAAAAATTTCGGACGCCATTTTTTTTTTTGCCAAAGTTCGAAAATTCAGCCTAACCAATGAAAATAATGGGCCAAGTGTGAGTCGGACTCTCAAACGGAGGGTTCCGCACCATCGTACCTTAAAAGTAAAACAATTATCCATCAGATGAATCTTCATCTGATTCATCTAAATTAATGACAAAACTGTCGGACAAACCCTTTATCTAAGGCTTATGGAGTTACACAACACATTCAAATTATTTTTATTCACCGAGCGAGCGAAGCGTCTCCGTTTCAGGTTTGGGCAAAAATGCTTTCGTATGTCTGTCCGGTTGTTCTCCTCTACAGGTCGCATTTATGAACGATTCTCGTCAAATTTTGTGAGCAGGTTGGAAAAATAAATAGAATTTTTTACTCGAGCCAGTCTTTAGATTTTTTTCAAAATGGCGTTTTAAAATGTAAAAAAATCGCTACAACCCAAACGGCTCGATGGATATTAACAAATGAGGTGTCGTTGTATTCGTAAAGACCATGAGAGTGAAACAGACTATATAATTTTAGTAAAAAGTCAATAGGTTGTATTAAAGATCGCGAAATGTAGTTTACAAAGTTATTGGTGCGGCTACTTTCATACTGCATGTACGTAACCAGGTACATTCATAAGTTTGTATGTGTTATTGAAAGAAAATTATTTGGGTTATTTTTTGACCGAGCGAGCGAAGCGAGCGAAGCGTCTCCGTTTCAGGTTTGGGCAAAAATGCTTTCGTATGTCCGGTTGTTCTCCTCTACAGGTCGCATTTATGAACCGATTCTCGTGAAATTTTGTGAGCAGGTTGGAAAAATAAATAGAATTTTTTACTCGAGCCAGTTTTTAGATTTTTTTCAAAATGGCGGAGATATGGGGTTTTAAAATGTAAAAAAAATACGCGTGTAGCACCGTACACGTGTTAGAAGTAAAACTTCTGTAGCTAGATCATTAAGTGGTACCTATACTATACACCTATACCTACCTATACTAAAAGAGATTTAAATTTCCAATTTTGAGATCCAATCTCTGCTTCAAGTTACTTTTAAGTTTCAGACGTCCGATTATTTGAAATTATTTTATACTTGTACTTACTTTTAATACGTCATGTCATTTATTTCCCACCATTCCTTATCTACAATTTGTCGCGCTCGTGGTGATATACTTAACTCATTCAATAGTGTCACTACTATTTGCATCTCGCTCAGATTATATACCATCTGACGTCACGTCTTTAAGCCGTCTCGCTCAAATGTATGCATTGCTTTGCTTGTCTCTGTGCCCAGTCCCTTTATTTAATTGATCGAGTACGTATTTTCAACTATTCCAAGTTAATGTGTACCTGCGGGGCTACTATAAGGCTTGCCACTCACCTCAGTCGCGCAGATAAATGACAAAGAAGATGGCTAAATCAATATATGGACGACTGCCCCAGACATGTACAAAGACTTCTCAACAGCCAATAGCATTTAAATATTCATTCATAAATTTAATTTACTGCGTCTGTATTTAGTTTGTAGAACTTGAAGAAAAAAAATATTAAATATAGGTAAATAAGAGTTGTTACTCAATACTCCGTGATTCCAATATGATTCCGTGACCTTTGCCGTCGCTAGAAATAAGCACCATTTTGCAATAACATGCAACATAACGCCATCTAGCCACTCCTCTGGAAACCTCCTGTTTTCAACAGTTTTGCTAGTTGGCAATTATGTTGCATGTTATTTTTAACGATGGCAAAAGTCACTAATCAATGACGGAATCATAGAGTATGAAGTGACAACTCATAATTATTTAATCATTTCCTTCAAGTTCTACAAACTAACTAAAGACGCAGTAATTTATGAGAGAATATTTAAATGCTATTAATTGGCTGTTGAGAAGTCTTTGTACATGTCTGGGGCAGTCATTTTGCCAAATTGCCAACTCCTTTCGCGTCTCAATGATGTTTCTCCATAAAATAGCGCGCATTCATTATGATATGACATTAAATTGTGACAAAATGCGTGGCTGGGGTGACTGGCGTGCCTTATGCTACCCCCGCTAACCTATACATACCTACTTTGCTAGGATTTTTTAGGGTTATTTCATCGCGAAGCGATGACGTAACTCTTATTTAATTTTATTCTTGACATTTCCTTAGTCCGCCATACGACATACCTCGATTTTTATATTTTACTTCAACATTATTGACTGGCATGAAGCATTAACTTTAAAATTACAAAAGCTTATTAAAATCAACATCGTATAATTTCAACAGTTATAACAACAATTCAACTTTAAAATATGTATTACAAAAATTACATACAAACAAATAAGCGAAACAATAAGCCATTAAACTTATGGCTCTGTAAACTGTAGACCTCGCTTTGGCCGTTTACTACAGATAAACATTAAATAGGTAGGTATAACACGTACTTAGTAGCTAAACTGCTAATTTGTGACTTGAACTGCACTATATAATAAAAAGTGGCTTTAGAACAGTTCTAGGTACCTACTTATTGTTTTCAAGAAGTCTTAATGCAGCCATCCATCACATCGGAATTTGCTTGAAAACTAAATATCACATTTGGATGATTCTAAGTGACTTTATGCGATTACTAGCTGCCCGTTGCGCGACTACGCAGCGCGTTTTAGGTACCTATTCCATAGTTACCGGCCACAAAACGATTCGTTCATCATTTTAGAAATCCATATCGACCCGTATGTGACATTGATGAAACTCTTTTCTTACAAACTGTATGGATCGCATCGCACAGCTGTCAAACATAAGTTCCGGTTCCAACAAAGAGGTTGAACGAAGTAGTTTTTGGTCACGTCACTGGTTTTGTTTGCCAGTGTTTGCCCCAGCCAGCGGCGGCGGCGCCATCTTGGCCATACCGGAAATCAAGAACTCGTGGAAGAATGCTTAAAATAATTTTTATTTGTTAACGTTTCATCAGGTTTTTCTCTCACTAATTAACATTCTTTATTGTACGAATGTATTATTATCTTATCTGATTAGTTAAAAACCGTATTGAAAATAGTTGCGGTTTTAAAAGTCTTCAGCCGACCCTGACGTCACCGATTCCAATTTCCGTTACATTTCTTAGCCACTCGTGATAGCACCCGGCTAGTAGCAAGTGAAAAGCAAATATATGAATAACCCACAGTTGAGAGGTTAAATAAATTTTACCCCCGTGCCCCAAGAAGTTTTACTTCAAAAAATCGCTACAACCCAAACGGCTCGATGAATATTAACAAATGAGGTGTCGTTGGATTCGTAAAGACCATGAGAGTGAAACAGACTATATAATTTTAGTAAAAAGTCAATAGGTTGTATTAAAGATCGCGAAATGTAGTTTACAAAGTTATTGGTGCGGCTACTTTCATACTGCATGTACGTAACCAGGTACATTCATAAGTTTGTATGTGTTATTGAAAGAAAATTATTTGGGTTATTTTTTTTATGTGTGTTAGCAGTTCAGCTTTCCCACCGACATACTCGCGAGGTTTACAGCTCACAGAGCCACTAGTTTTATGTGTGTTAGCAGTTCAGCTTTCCCACCGACATACTCGCGAGGTCTACAGCTCACAGAGCCACTAGTTTTATTTTTCATTTCAATTTTCTGTTGCTACAAAATAGAACATAGATTTCAAAATTCTGCTTTCATCTACGTCTCGTTTTCGTTCTCATTCACACCAACAAATCCTGCGACACCAAGCTGCGGCGCGGCGGGCGGGGCGACACTGCCGCGCAGCAGTGCTGCCGCTGCATTGCAGCCGCGGCACTGCTGCGGAGCTTGGAATGTAATCCTAATATATGATAAACCCATTAAGAATATATGCGGACCAGTAGTGCTGTGGCAGCACTGCCGCGGCAGCACTGCTGCGTGAAGCGGAGTTCGGATTCATACCTTTAGTTAGCTTCTCGCGTCCGTCCCTTTTGCTGTCTGATTACAAAATAAAATTGTAGCCCTCAATTTCCTTGTAGATCGTTCTCTCTCTTTGACCACGAGCGATATTGCCTGTCTCGTAGATAGATGATGCTTCAATAATCTGGAAAGCAAGGATTTCTCATGTATTTTCATTCTGTCCACTCTAAACCAGCAATGTGAACAATCTACCCAAACCCAACCTCAAGGACATCAAATACTAAATATCAATCGCGAATCCATCACCCTCTAGTACGCTTAGTATGCCACGCTCGAGAAAGGCCCTTGTCTATGCACAAATATCATTTTCTCTGTCGAGCCCGAGATGTCTCGACGTGTCTCGCTCTCGAGGGAGACTGACGATCACACTATAGACATGGCAAGTACTTCGACTTCGAGAGAGAGTAAAAAGTACCACGCTAAGTGAACTGGTGATAAAACCCTAAAACAGATTCCTTACAGTCCTTTCTCATTGAGTTTATGTCCTCTTTCTCACAAGCGTTGTCGACTGCGCTCACTCGGTCCATGTGTTTCTATTTTCCTTTCCCTTCGCTTGGCACATCAATATTCGTCTATGCCTCTATGGCGCTAGAATCTTTAGTACAGATAACTCACTCACTTCTATCGACTTAACACGGAGTTGTACGACACGGGATTTAAATGCATGCGGATGCCCGAAATCGATTGTCAATTGCAGTGTACAGAGTTAGTTTTCCATTGAGGAAACATTATTTAGTAGGTGTTCAATTTATAGGGCAACGGCCAACGGGTCGCTAGCATCTTTTAAGAAGTCTTTGCTTGGTTTTCTGCTGGAGATATCTTGAGCGATGTAAGCTCCACTTTGACATAATTTCTTATTTTTAATCTTGTAGGACGTTTTGTGCATTCGATGCAACAATGTCACAGAATCAACTCACTGTTTGAACTGATAAATTGTCAATTTTCTTCAAGATAACCTCAGACAAAGTTCACAGAGGCGTAAAGTGCTGCCAGAGATCCTGAAACCGGAATCGGTAATTGTGGCTTTGCCATCACGATCTCCGTCAAAGTGAGCCGACTTCTGAGCCACGTCTCTGTGCTCCCACCCAGTTTTATGCTTCAAGGAGCCCAGCTTCACCCTCCAACGGAGATTTAATCTGATCGGTCACTGGCCGCTGCGCTTTACGACGGGTTTTAGGTAAACTCGATACACAAACTTCTATTATTTTACAATAGAATATTAAGAGGTCGAGGCGCTTGTTTGTGGGGCGGTGCGACTTTGTCGAAGTGTGTGTTTTTCAACGACGTACCGTGTAAATTTTATATTTATTTAAGAAACACAAACTCGTCTGGGCTACATTTATTTTCAAGTGGGGAAACGTTCGAGGAACTCAATTCATGTTTAGAGTTTGTAACATTTCATTTTGATAGGAAAGCATGCGCCAGACACACCTATAATTTAAATCCTTGCAATCTGAAGGTAATACTGGAAACAAGTTGATGAAAATGAAAATGAAAAAAGTTTATCAGTACACAGGTGAAACAGAACACTATTAGGTATAAGATGAGACCTATTCTTACCTTACGTACGAACTTTCGAACGAACCAGTTCCAAGTGATTTTATTGCACATGTGCTCTCTAAAATATCACTTGTATGTAGGATTGTAGCTAATTAGCTTTAGCTAGAATATTACTTGCACGTTGTAAGTAATTTCAGAATGAAATTGTTAGATTGGCAAAGACGTCGAGTCAAGTTTTCGTTGTTTGTAATCAGTTCTTCTGTGGCTAGTTTGTTAATCACCTTGAGCAGTCGAACAATGACGTATTGTTCCACTTTCCATTTATCATCAACATCATCAGCCTGTCACTACACTGTTGAGTGTCATTTCATAATTAACTCCTTAAAAAGGTCTCATTAATTTGGAATACATTAAAATTAATCTGATTTTCCAAACGCATAAATAGATAAGCCCCAGTTATCGTGCTTTATTGCAATAGTCTTTCGAAAGTAACGGTCGTCCATTTTGAAAATTTAATCCCTAGTCGTTTGTCATTCATATGGTAAACGTTTGTAGATAATCCAACATTTATGCTGGGACACACGGTAGAGAGAGCAATAAAAATATTTTATCATCAATAAACCTATTTACGTCGCCCGATATTATACTCTCTCGCGGGTGTATAAATCGTTGTGATGTAGATCTCTATGTCTCTCTATGTATCTATCTGTATGTCTCTGTGTTTAAACGTGTCTCCCGTCTCGTTTGTTGTTGTTTTCGAGTTCTGTAGCTAGTTTTTAACTAGGTAGGTATCGAAAATAATGTAATTTACTCTACTAAAAATATTGGCTATGCTATACTTAACCCTTATTTGCCCAGGGTGGTCGGGCACGGCCGGGGTAGCGCAGAGTTATCTTGTCGTCATTTCTTACAATTCGCGCACCCCAATGACCCGACCGTTGATTGTGGGACGCAGAAGGTAATTTTGGGTAATTTTTTCAACAATTTAATTCAAACCTTCACAACACAGGAGATTATAATGGTTTCTTAGGGGCGATCCGAGTAGCACGTTTGGAAAATCCAACTGAAGACATAGGAATGAAAGGAAGCTAGAAACTATCGATCTGATATCACCGAGCCGAAGTCGATATTGATATCACTGAGCCGGAGCGGTGGATAACGGAAGTTAATAAATAGTCCTTAATGAATTTAAGGTTAGTGTGCTTGACCCAATTTACCAACCAATATGTCAATGACAATATTTTCACTAAGCCAGAATTTCAGACGCATCGCACCGCCCTTTGCGCATTACTCTTCATAATCGACGGGATGGCGGGCGCGCGTCGCGTCGCAGGGTTAATTAAAGAATTAATCTTTACTCAGAGCTGCAGGGAGGGGGGATCGTGACTGAAATTTGTCACGGGGTTATTAATTCGCAGGACGCACTGTCTTTGGCTACTGTTTGGTGTGTTGGGTCCAAAACAAACCTAACAGACATCAATTTACGGAAATATTTACATGGTATTTTATTACGTTCTACGTCATCAACTCATCATGATCAAAGATCGTGTAACGCCGATCGAGGATTGACCGAATAGGACAAACTAAACAAAGACGCTACTGCGTAGTTAAGTAGCCTTTCAATTGTGTTTTCGCGATAGCGATCATAGATAAATGATTTTCTTTTCTATACACTTCTCTCGTTAAGCCTGAAGCTGCTGTTGAACCAAACCTTGCATAGAATTATTGTAAGTGTAGGCAGTGTTTCTACGTTAACTCTCTAGACAACCACGTGTTATGCCTAGACAACTGTGATGATATCCAACAGAGACATACAGAACGCATAGACGAACCCTGATTGATTAATTTCGAGACCAGACATAAATCGCGTGGGCATCTCCAGCAGCTGAAGTTGACAGCGAATGTTAATTTCGCTTATAAATCTGTCTTCAGCATCGTATCCATTGTTCGCTGTAGGCACTGAATGGGAATTTATTAGTTTCGAGTTTCGACGCTTTCGTTCGAGCGAGCTAGAGACGTCTTTTTGGGATATTTTTAACATAAGTGGGGTGTTATAAGTTTGTAGGGACCGTCTGTAAGTGTGACGAGTTTGTGTATGTCTGGTAAAATATCTGAAATATGTACCCTGATATACATTTGTTCATACATATGTATATTCATTGAAGTAATCGAAGAATGCAAATGCTGAGAAGCGGGGTTTTACCTGATATTTTCTTTGGGCATTATTAATGCTTTTAGAAACTCATGATCATTTTCTTGCTTTTTGCTCAGTAGATATAAGTCATCATTTATATTGGGTAAACAAGAGGTCTTAGAAAAATGTATTCCAGCTGTGATAAAAGTGATAATTCACACGTTAAATCCCGTATTGTATATTCAGTTTGAACAAATGCATTAGTCTGAAAACTTTCACTGTAATATGATTTATGTTCAATTGACATTCAAAATGTTGAAAACTTAATAATAATATGAACTTGCTCGTCGCAGACCGTTATCCCCAGCCTCGGAGATGTCTGTGACCCGTCCGAAATTATATCTGTGCCTTTTGAGTTCATATTTATTTCGAAGAAAGATACAATTTGATCTAAAGAGGTAATTCTGACACTCAATTTAGTAGGACTTGATATTGAATTACGGGTCAACATTGAGGGTTCTTAGTTCTATGAATTCTAGGACAAACCTAGTCAAATTAAAAGAGCAGATGCTTAGCCTACGTGCGGGAAAGTCGTCAAGGCCAGTAATGAAAAAATATCACTAGATGTGTGATCACACGAAGAAAGGGCAACACGAGAAGTCCCGCAACAAAATAAATGAAGAGATGCGTTCTATCTACACGTGTTGCATTTGAAATGTCTAGTCATTCTTGTCAAGGTTAGCTAAGCCGATTTCAAAAACGGACTCAATCAAATATCGTCGCCTTCTCAAGTTTATGTATGTAACATACATTACGAAGAAGCTGTGTTAGTTAACATTTTAGGCTATAATGGTTTTAGTCTTACCTCTGTTGTATTGTATGTACCTAACCAATGATCTTACTAAGCTAGACTAGACTACATTCCTGAGAACGACGCGTGCGCGTGCGACCGCCAAGGTGTGACGACCTGTTCTCGGTTCTACCCCCATCCCTCTCTTTTCCTGTCTCGGTCCTTGTCCCCCTGGCAATAGTCTGTGTTCTTGATATTTCGGAAGGATGGATGACATCATGGTCATAGTAGTATGGATGGCTCGGGATGGCACACGATGAGTATGGTACAGAGAAGTTTAGAGACCTTGACTTAGAAATAGAGGAGTCTAGTAGAAGTGGTTTAATGTAAGCTGATTGATATTTCAATGTACAGGCTGAAATATGTGAAAATATAAGTTTATTGCAACGTAGTGCAGTAAATTATGGTAGTTTTTAAAGGAATACTTGCATTATTATAAGAGTACCTTTAACTTAGCATATTTTGAGCTTGGACTTTGCGTGTAGTGCGGTGGAAATAAATAAAGTAGTCTGCAGACATGAACAATTTGCTCTCTCTGTAGCTACTTTATTTATAAGTCTTATCAGCGGGTGGCCATTTTTCGTCCCGCCATTCAACGGCTCACTTATTGGTAATGGATACCTCCAAAGAGAGTCAAGGTTATTTTCTACTCTCCTTTGAATAGAGATTGTTCGTTGAACCTATTGACTTGTTACAAACTATCTTATTGTGCGTCCCCGCCTACATACTTTTCTTATAGTACCTCCTATAGAGGGTCAGTTAAGGTCAGTATTTTTTTACACTCTGCATGACCTCTTGCTATTCATTTATTCTGCACGTGTTTTCTAAACATGATCTCATCATGGTGTCTATTTCGTCAGCTATTATTATTTAGTATTTTTGTTGGAACGGCTGGTTTGGTTTCTTGGTTTCTCACCACGAGAATTTGTGTGAAGAAAAAACTGTAGGATAGAGAAAACTACTGCTCTAGTAAATTACTTATTAATCATTTGAGCCCATGGTGTCCCACTACTGGGAAAAGGACTCTGGACCCCTTTTCCACTTTTGGCGAGCCTGAGCAGTCAACCACCAGTTGTCATCGCAAAGACCTAGCTAGCTCATCTCCTCGTCTCTTCGTGCGTCGACCAAGCTTCCTCTTGGCATTTTTGGAACCCATTCAGTGTCTCTCTTGGCCCAATACGGTTCGGTTCGGATGCAAGTAAAGTGCAACTTCAATGCCATATTGCCGCTTTCATTTCCTTAACGAAATTTCCAGAATGACATGAGTTGGCAGTTGCGCATCATGCATTCGAACCAGTCGTCTTAGAAACCAGTAATTTCCAATGTTGTGACACAAAAGCGGTACCAAGAAACAACAACAAGTTCCACTCGATTTAATCGGCTCATCCAGTTCTTAATGTCTTGAACAAAAAGTCTATTAAACCCATTAACAGTTACAGCGACATAAAGACTGCATTGAAACTACTTTTCAGTCGGTCGGCCGGTACCGCAAGACCGTTACCTGATCAACACAGATATGGTCCTTCTAGACCCGGATGCACTAAGCCTTCTAGACTCAAATTTTTACTATCACTCAGTCATGCCGGCTCTGTCTCTAACGTCCGGTTTCAATAGCCTACCTAGCCATGGTTTTCACATATTACTAGAGTTAGATTTGACAGTTGCGCTATAGAACTTTATGTCAAATTCGACCCTATCTATCTGCAGATTGAGTGAGGCTAGAGATCGAGGCGTAGGAAAGCCATTAAGAAATTAATTATTTGACAAGTTTGAGAATTCGGTCACTAGTCAAACGGATCATGAAATAGTGTTAAATTGTACTTTTGGTTGTCATCTCAATATTTATCTTAAAATCTAGAGCCAGTTCATAAGATTAATTTCAAAGTATTGATATTGCATTGCAAAACTCTATTTAGGTATAGTGGCATGGTCCAAGTTGATCACTGTACCGCGATGATACAAAAATGGTACTGATGATGACACGTGTGAGTGTACCGTTATAATAACATGTTGTGATAGCGAATTAACGGTTGTCTGAATCTGATACGACCTGGCTGGACTTTTATGAGTTAACTTGATTTTTGTCTGTAAACGTAGTAATGTTGTTTATTGTACAAGGACGGAACGGCGTTTTCGGTTAGATAAAGCTGTATATTTAGATCATTTGTGCCTAAAAACTAGTGATCCGTGACATAAGTACCATCAACTGAATCTCTATCCCTTTCTTTTTGCAATAGAGGAAAATAAGAGCTCCTAGAATAACAGGACATACAGTTTACAACTTATCAATTGCTTGTTTCATTTTACACTGTCTCTTATTGTGTAAGTAACTAATTGGTTGTGATTGTGAATTTAGGATCCTTGAGCAACGAATATCGGACAGCTCTCTTCTCCTGTATCCTTTCCTTAATTAACGCTCTGTCCACTAACCTTTTGGCTCGAAAAGTCCTACCAATGAAAAATCTGCCCGATAAAGAGTTTGTACAAATCCATCAGTAAGTATAAGCAAACCAAATCACCCACACACCACTCACACTACACAAACGCTCCATTCCTTCGCACTCAAACAAACCGCCGCATTTTCCCGCGCAAACACCGTGTTTATGTAGCGCAACCCAACCGATGGCCGCTCTTGTTTCAGCGCGACCATTTATCTCGGCCATGCCAACGTTTGGTATGCATGATGCACCCACGCCTCCTAAATGTGTGTGCGGTGTGTGTGCACGAATTGTTTGCATGGGTGCTTGAGAGTTGAGTTGCTTGCAGTGCTGTGGAATCTGTTATCTTGTGTGCGATATTGGAAAAGAGATTTCTTTTATTTAAGGGATGTGTGCATACACAACACTTTACATGACTTTCCATGATTCTTTACTCGATATCGATAAGAGAGTGTGTTACAAGTTCTATGTCGCACAGTACAACGTGAATATCAACTGGTTATGATCATGTTGTAATATCTACTTTACTGGACATGGTAATACAGTCGAGAGCATGACTTAGGTAATGTTTCTTTAAACATAAAACATTTACATTCAAACCGCTTCTGCAGTTCAGCTACAAAAAAATAATAATTTAGGTTTTCTTTACTCCTCCGGTTACTTCGCTCTTGTCTATGTGTATATTCAACTCGCGCACAGACTGCATCTCCAAACATAACTCCATTTATAAATCTATGACCCAACATATAGACCAAAAACAACAGCAACGTTTACATACAGGCACATACATTGCTAACTTTATAAAATAACAGTCCAACACACTATGTCGCTCCATCCCATACTCCTTGCTGCGAGCTCGCTTCATATCCGAACTGACGATTCGGATATACGGATCCGATTTCAGAACGCTCCTTCAACGACACTACAAATATTGAACGGGGAAATTGAATTTAGAACGAAGAGTTTTGAAATAGAATTTTTAAAGATTTTGCTCGATGATGTGGTGTTGGGTGGGAATTTTCGAGATTTGTCCCGATTTCTGTTTTCCATGATCGCTGTATTGGAAAACTGTTAATTTATACTCCAGGGCAAATACAAAGTTACAAAGCATAATCTCCGGCTCTATGCAATCTTTCGGCAGGTCATGCATGTGTTTTATTTAGGTAATATCTTAACAACAAAAAAATACCCTCGAAGTTGAGCCACTCTGTATATCGTATTTTTCTCCAAAACCTGTTGAATAAAATAATGAATAGCTTTACTAAATCTCGCTTTATTCTTGTTACAGGTATGTAAATTTCATCTGAAAATATGAACCTTCAAAGCTCTGGTGGGAACCTTTAGGATGAAGCGACGAGATTTATCCATAAAAGTGAGTGAAGTAAATACGAAATGTTTATTTAAATAACTCCTGAATTTAACACCAAAGGAAGCAATAACACTAAGCACATGTTAGGCGACAATCGGAACACGACCTCATTAGTTTATTGTGGTGGTAGAGGAAAGGAGGTGCGAAAACGTGCAAATTGTTGTTTGTGAGAAATATCTATCTATCTATATTTAAAAATGAATTGCTGTTCGTTAGTCTCACTAAAACTCGAGAACGGCTGAACGGATTTATCTTATCTTAGTCTTGAAATGTTCGTGGAGGTCTAGGGAAGGTTTAAAAGGCGAGAAAAAATCGAATAATTTCCGGGAAAACCCTAAAAACAGCCCTTTTCTATTTCCCATACAAACGTTTTCTAGAGTCAATTTGAACTTTATCGCTATTCAATAAAGTTCATATTAAATTGAGGCAGCACGAAGTCTGCCGGGTCAGCTAGTAAACAATAAACAACTGTAGTGTCACGCCTTTTACCATACGGGGCTTTTATCATACAAGTTAAATTACAGCAGTGCTCAGAGTATACGGTCCGTTCCTTCTAATTCTCATTGTACCTTCTATGTGTACGCAACTTATCCTAACTCTCGCAGCCGTCGCTATACTCGTAACTATTAATTACGGGTTAAGTAATTTATCTGATACAATACATTAGATGAGCCCTCTGTGCGGCGATTAAAAAGTTTCATTGCGGGGTTCGGTGGGTAGTCAGATAGATAGCCATCTTGATCTTGAGCTTTTGTAATGGCCACGGATTGCAAATCGATCGATCGAGTTCGATGCGAACAAAAATCATATTAAAAGCTTTTGTGAATGTATGTGGGTGGGTGTTTGTTGATCATGGTTCGCGTCATAAATGTCGGCTTGAATTTGACCCACTTCCCGTTATCCGATTAAGCTGAATTTTGCATGTACGTATGTAAGTTGGATGACAATGCATATTTTTTGGACTTGGAGATGATCTGATGATGGGGACGGAAGGTGGCCATGGGAACTCTGTCATAAAACATCGCAACACCATCATGCTTGGGCTCGTTCGATTCGTCTTAACAAATACTTTGGTCCTGACATAGTGCTGATCTGATGCTGGAGCCTGAAGGTGGCCATGGGAACTCTGTTACCAACGGCACGGCTTTTGTATCAATCCTTACGAGCAGGTGTCTCCCCGTTGAAACTTGTGCCCTCTGGTATGCTGGCCGAAAGACTGGATCAGGATTAGTACCCTGGCTGGAGAAGCACCATTCATTCATTCATTAATTAAATCATTCATTCATTCATTAATTCATTCATTCATTCAATGGCGCAATATATGTGGTATACAACTACAACACTATTACACAATTTTTTGACATTCAAGGGAGTAATACAAATCACGCTATAAGGTCATGAATTCACAATTCGACATCCGTTTTCGGTTCGGATTCGGCTCGACTTAGTAGTTCGGTTTCGTGCAACGCGCAATCAGATTAGCTCGAATTCGTGACGACGCGAATCAAATTATCGAGTCAAGACGAAAAGCGTGTCTTTGGTTACCAGACTACTGCCCTAATTCGCAACTCTTGCTCAAGTTACGGTGGCATCTGTCGAATGGCATGCCTCAATCTTTGTGTGTGTCAGGACACCATTGAATTCCGTTGGAGCTAACAGGAGCTCAGATTAAGATCAGCTCCCTTGTGACATCTGTAGATCTTTCCAATTTTTTGCAGCGTTTGCCTTTCATGACCCAATTACCTACGAACAACAACAACTCATACCTCCGTCATTCATTACCCACGAAGTCTGCTATATTCAAGGCCGATTTCATAATCCTCAGATAACGTTTATCTTCACAGTAACATAAAATTTCGAATAAAAGGGAAATATCTGGGGATTGAACAATCGCCCTTTAGATTGGCTAACCAAAAAATAAATTACCAATCACTGAAACAAAGCAGAACCGTGTCGCATTGCTCGTTATAGTAGAAATAGGTATGACCTCAATAGGCGTCGAAGGTCCCCGCTTTCGGTCAAGGAGCCCTTATGGGCTGAACGAATCGTTCTTCGCACGAATTGGTTTCATTTTAAGGGCTTCGGAGATGTGATTGAATTTCGCCAAGAGTCTATTTAGACGATATTATTTGCTATCGTGCCACTCGATAGTTATTGGTGCCTGAATCTGGTTTTATGAGTATACTTTACAAGTATCTCTACTTTTGATAGAAGTTTGATAATGAAGTCGCGGATCTTGGTACCATTATAATTATCCCCGTAAACTTCTCATCAGAATATATCATCGTCACTTTTAAACATGTTGGGATACTGAATCACATTGGAAAACGACGTTATGAACGGGCGATGGCATTAATTTTGAGACAAGTAAGATGTAATCATGTAACAACTAAAGAAAAAATAACCGAATGGAGACAGTTCTCTAAATATTTAGATAGGTATCTTTCTCACGAAAATAAATGATTACATCTAAATATGCTAGTCGTAATAAATTCTGACTTGAGACTGGGGTATCGTTTTGTTTGCTCAATCCTATTATGGACCTACGTTAATATTTCGTCTAGACGTCCTGAACATCAATTGGACATTCGCCCACTCGAAATGATTTGCTCACAAGAGTAAATAAGCATGGGGTAAACTATGGCATCGTTTGCCTTTCTAGGATATAATATATGTTTCTGATATCTATCGGTAGTTTCGATATATAAGTTACTCTATGGTTTCGTCGTATCAAACGAGTTGCAGAATGGATACATTTGATTTATATTCTCGGAAACGATTCAGTTTCAAAGGTTAATTAAAGTAGTGGCTCTGTGAGCTGTAGACCTTGCGAGTTACACCGGAAATTAGAGTTATTAAAAGCTTTTATTTAACTTGCACTGTATGTATGTATGTTTGTGGGTATCACGGTTCGCGTCAAAAATGTCGGCTTGAATTTGACCCACCTCCCGTTATCCGATTGAGCTGACATTTTGCATACGTATGTAAGTTGGATGACAATGCAATATTTTTTTGACTTGGAGCTGATCTGATGCTGGAGCCGGAAGGTGGCCATGGGAACCCTGTTACCAAACGACGCAATCCTATTGTGTTTAGGCTGATTTGATTTATATTGACAAGTACTTTGATTCTAGAATATTTTTTATGACATGGAGCTGATCTGATGCTGGAGCCGGAAGGTGGCCATGGGAACCCTGTTACCAAACGACGCAATCCTATTGTGTTTAGGCTGATATGATTTATATTGACAAGTACTTTGATTCTAGAATATTTTTTTATGACATGGAGCTGATCTGATGCTGGAGCCGGAAGGTGGCCATGGGAACCCTGTTACCAAACGACGCAATCCTATTGTGTTTGGGCTCATTTGATTTATATTGACAAGTACTTTGATCCTAGAATATTTTTTATGACATGGAGCTGATCTGATGCTGGAGCCTGAAGCTGGCCATGGGAACCCTGTTACCAAACGACGCAATCCTATTGTGTTTGGGCTCATTTGATTTATATTGACAAGTACTTTGATCCTAGAATATTTTTTATGACATGGAGCTGATCTGATGCTGCAGCCTGAAGCTGGCCATGGGAACCCTGTTACCACACGACACAATCCTATTGTGTTTGGGCTCATTTGATTTATATTGACAAGTACTTTGATCCTAGAATATTTTTTATGACATGGAGCTGATCTGATGCTGGAGCCGGAAGGTGGCCATGGGAACTCTGTTACCAAACGACGCAATCCTATCGTGTTTGGTCTCATTTGATTCGTCTTCACAAGCACTCTGATTCTAGATTAGATTTTTTGTCCAGGCCCCCGATTCTCGCGCTATCGAGATCATCTCCCCAGTCAAGATATCTGTTTTGATACCGCCTAAATCCGTCGAAAATTATCTCGATTTATATTTATTATGATCGAAAACGGGTCGAGATATCTCAGTTGGTCGAAAGGCTAGTCGTAAGAATAGCTTTTTCTTGTTTTTGATAGAGATTTCGGTATCTCAAAATCGATATTTCGACCATGGACATGATCTCGCTAGCGCCAGAATTGTCTCGCTGTAATGATAAAGACTAAAAAGTTAAAAATAAATTAAAAGTAAAAAAAAAACATTTTAAACAAAGCTTTTATTTAATGCCCTAAAAAGAAGAAAATAAAATTTCGATTCAATCAAATGCGTTATTTTATTAAATTACACAATTAATACGATATAAAAGCTTGTTGCGGGATTTATCTCCAAGTCTGTGCAAATAGTCCCTACCACCTGATTAAGTCTACACAAGTAAATCTCGCAACAAGCTTTGTTATCGTATTAATTGTGTAATTTAATAAAATAACGCATTTGATTGAATCGAAATTTTATTTTCTTCTTTTTAGGGCATTAAATAAAAGCTTTGTTTAAAATGTTTTTTTACTTTTAATTTATTTTTTCATTATTTTCCATACCCTCACCAACATCGTAATTGAAGTTTATCGGGCTGTGAGGCGCTGCGGCGGCTGCGCACGGCTACTGCGCGGACCCACATAGCGCGCACTCCACCAACCAGCTGCTGGAGGCTGCTCGCTCATGGCAATTCCAGCCCCCTACACCGCGAATGGAGGCTCCTGCACCGACCCTCATCTTTGCTATTATTGAAGTAAAACTTCTTGGGGCACGGGGGTAAAATTTATTTAACCTCTCAACTGTGGGTTATTCATATATTTGCTTTTCAATTGCTAGTAGCCGGGTGCTATCACGAGTGGCTAAGAAATGTAACGGAAATTGGAATCGGTGACGTCAGGGTCGGCTGAAGACTTTTAAAACCGCAACTATTTTCAATACGGTTTTTAACTAATCAGATAAGATAATAATACATTCGTACAATAAAGAATGTTAATTAGTGAGAGAAAAACCTGATGAAACGTTAACAAATAAAAATTATTTTAAGCATTCTTCCACGAGTTCTTGATTTCCGGTATGGCCAAGATGGCGCCGCCGCCGCCGCCGCCGCTGGCTGGGATAAACAAAACCAGTGACGTGACCAAAAACTACTTCGTTCAACCTCTTTGTTGGAACCGGAACTTATGTTTGACAGCTGTGCGATGCGATCCATACAGTTTGTAAGAAAAGAGTTTCATCAATGTCACACGGGTCGATATGGATTTCTAAAACAAGCAAAGCAATGCATACATTTGAGCGAGACGGCTTAAAGACGTGACGTCAGATGGTATATAATCTGAGCGAGATGCAAATAGTAGTGACTGAATGAGTTAAGTATATCACCACGAGCGAGCGCGACAAATTGTAGATAAGGAATGGTGGGAAATAAATGACATGACGTATTATAATTGAAACAAAAAGTAAACTTTAGAAAAAACCGACTTCCACAAACCCTATTTGATTAGATTGAGTTTAATACAAACTGTTACCCCTTATCCCCCCCCCCCCTTGGGGAATTAATTTTGTCAAATCAGTGCTACCCCACGCTACTAAGGAACCCCTGTACAAAGTTTCATGGCTCTAGGTGCACCGGTTTAGGCTATGCGTTGCCTGCCCGTCAGCCACGCATTGTATTTGTACCTAGTATTGAGCAGATCTGGTGGCCATATGTGGTCTTCATCAGCAGTTCCACATCACAATATTATGCTTACCATGTGCATTTGCACGAGTTATTATGAAAAACACAAAAATCACTATATGTCTGCCTATAATATTTGAAGAGTTCCCTTGATTTCTCCAGGATCCCATCATCAGATCCTGACCTGGTGTCAATGGGACCAATGGGAAGGTAAACCCTTTCAAACAAAAAAATAATTTTCTAAATCGGTCCATCCGTTTAGGCGCTATCGGGGGATAGACATAAAAAAAAAAAAAAAAAAAAAAAAAAAAAAACAAACATCCGGACGAATTGTAAACCTCCTCCTTTGGGAAGTCGGTTAAAAAGTAAGTACAAGTATAAAATAATTTCAAATAATCGGACGTCTGAAACTTAAAAGTAACTTGAAGCAGAAATTGGATCTCAAAATTGGAAATTTAAATCTCTTTTAGTATAGGTAGGTATAGGTGTATAGTATAGGTACCACTTAATGATCTAGCTACAGAAGTTTTACTTCTAACACGTGTACGGTGCTACACGCGTTTTTTTTTTTTAATTTGTTTGTCTCATTATTATTTTAATTAATTAATTATTTAATCAATGTCATTATTCTAATCAATGTAATTATTCTAATCTATTTTATTTTATATTGGACATCGTTGTACTCTGGCAATAAACTATTATTATTATTATTTATTATTATTATTTATTATTATTATCAGATGAACAGATGGAATTATTATAAAAACAACCCGTCTGCATTTTCTTTCAAAATACATACAAACTTATGAATGTATCTGGTTACGTACATGTAGTATGAGATTAGAGATGCTTTTTTCATGTGTTTTGTTCCAATATATTTTCCTATTATACCGCAGTAGTAGTAAATATTATCTTTCTATTAATTGTAATATGTGGGGAATTGTTGTTACTAGCGATTTGATTACTGTGTTTTTTTTTCGTTTTGGCGCTAACATTAATTCAGATTAGGTGCGAGCGCACAATTGCCATCCCACTTGTTCCTATTCCCGAGTAATATTCGCTTCTCACTTCTGCAATCTTCGTTGACCTTGGTTTGTAATTCATACCTCGCCTTAATACATATCCCGGCCTGGCTAATCGTACTGCACATGCACGGTGTGGTATAGTGTGTGCGTCTAAACTTTAGATATTTGTATACTTCAGATACTCTAGACTCTAAAGTAAGTATGCACACGCACCCTGTCACACCTTCCAAGCATACGTTTAACGACAGCCAAGACCCAGTCATCTTCGTAGTTTGTAAGGGAGTTTACTAATGAATAAAGGAGAGTTGTTTCTAGTAATTGATAAATACAAAAGAGCGTTCTCTCTCGTGTTTCTCTTATGCTTCGCCAAGCATAAGTATCCAAAGACACTTATCCAAAGATATGAAATTACCGAATCGTATCCTCCAACAACCTCTCTGATCGATAACTCGCGATCATCCGTGATCCACCGCCGAAGTTTCCCGCCAAAGCTAATTGCGATCCCGGGTATCTTGCACCTCACTCCAACTAGTTACGAACTTGTGTTGATTAGAAATTAACCCGCAGATTACTGTGTATTACGAATTAACCGGCGGTTAACGCAGATTCCGCCCACGCTCTGGGTCGTGCCGCGCGCTTAGTGCATAAGGGACCGACCGGTTCCATATTTAGATTGGAATGTCTGTGTTTTGACCCGAGAGCATTCGTATGATATCCTTGCGGATTTTAACATGAATCAAATGAACGGCAACATCAACATTCCTTATTTAGGTCCGCTAATTGCGATGCTCAGCATTCTTTGTAATGAAGGTAAATCTGTGCGATTAAATCCCGTCTTTATATTTCTTTAACCGACTTCCCAAAGGAGGAGGTTTACAATTCGTCCGGATGTTTGTTTTTTTTTTTATTTTATTTTTTTATGTATGTGCCCCGATAGCGCCTAGACGGGTGGACCGATTTGGAAAATTATTTTTTTGTTTGAAAGGGTTTACCTTCCCATTGGTCCCATTGACACCAGGTCAGGATCTGATGATGGGATCCTGGAGAAATCGAGGGAACTCTTCAAATATTATAGGCAGACCTAAAGTGATTTTTGTGTTTTTCATAATAACTCGTGCAAATGCACATGGTAAGCATAATATTGTGATGCGGAACTGCTGATGAAGACCACATATGGCCACCAGATCTGCTCAATACTAGGTACAAATACAATGCGTGACTGACGGGCAGGCAACGCATAGCCTAAACCGGTGGACCTACAGCCATGAAACTTTGTACAGGGGTTCCTTAGTAGCGTAGGGTAGCACTGATATGGGATTTGACAAAATTAATTCCCCAAGGGGGGGGGGGATAAGGGGTTACAGTTTAAACTCAATCTAATCAAATAGGGTTTGTGGAAGTCGGTTTTTTCTAAAGTTTACTTTTTGTTTCAATTATTATATGATACAAAGAAACGTAGGCAGACCAAGAAAAAGATGGGAGGATATACCTATTTAAAGATAAATGTGGACCAGACTGGAGAAGACAGGCTAGAGATAGAGACAAATGGAGGCAACTGGGGGAGGCCCTACCGCCAGAGAGGCGACTTCCACGTCAATCATGTTATTGTAAAAATAAGTTTATTGATTAGTAAAAATAAAACTAATTAATTAATAATTATAAACAATAAAATGTTAATGTTAATACCAATTGTAAGAAATAATAAATTATATTAAGGGATTACTAATATGATGATGTGTAACTTCTGCAATCCGCCCATACTATTTCTATTCATAGAAAGTCTTTCGTAGGCTGAGGCTTCAGCCTCATCGCTCTCAATTTTCTTCACAGCATAGCATTATAGTAAGCTGGTCAGAAAATAGCATCTCCCCCGCCTCTTGACCTTCCGCTCAGTTACTAAAATGTTCCTCTCTAGAGTCTTGAGTTGTCATGCTGCCTCAGGCTCTTCGATTGTTCCGCATTCGCCAAACTTCGGCACTTGCATCGAAGCACCCGGCAGACACAGCTTGACCCGCCAGAACCGCAGCACTCGACTATAAATAGCCGGCGCAGCTCATAACCTCAAGGGCACCTTTCATTATGATGCGCCATTAGGGAGGGCTCGTGACGTCACCGAGGGCCCTGCCAACTGGGCCAGCGAGGTAGCCTTGAACGGTGCTGCAAGTCGCTGCCTCTGGGGGGACGGGTCGGTAGCTAGGAACCTTGTCGAACGTCTACTGGGATTTTGAATTATCTTGCTAAAGGATAAACTCTGTTGGATAGCGTCTATTGTGCTCCTACAACGGAGAGCGAAGAGTAGAATCGAAAAGCAATATAAGTAAAATTAAGTCATATTCCACTACACTGGCTTAGGGTGGTTTATAATGGAGGCATAGAAAATAGATTTAACCTGCGTAATAGTGTTACTATTTCTCCAAATCCATTACCTGATCTAGGTTCTGCCTCATCGTGCTATTTGCGAACTCCCCTAGGGAATGTCAAGAAAGGCAATTCGCTCATATTTTGTTACCTTCCTTGGTGTGCAAATGGCTTATCGTACATTCATGAAAGAGGACGAAAAAATATGATTTCTTGGTACACTACCTAGAACGTGAGATAAAATTAATATTAACCCGAGTAAACTTTGACAACTCCATGATATTTGTATGGAGTTTAATCGAGTTTAGCGCTTACTCACTTTCTTGAGATAAACTTACCTTCACAAAGTATCAAATCATTACCAAGCATAATTTACTGACTTGAAATAGCACAAGTTATCAATGAGGCTCTACTAGTACGATAAAGTTCCTTCCCACCACTGCCTGGCGCATAATATTCTGATTTATACTGCAACGGTAATTAGTGGATTTGACGTCCAGATTTGCGGCGGAAGGCTTGACATAGTGCCAAAGCAGCGGAATCTCATTACTGGAGGGTTTATCGAGCCAGTTTACTTGTCTAGCGCTTGGTTTGTTGGTACGTGTTGTTGGAAGGTGACGCTTGTTCGCTAACCTATGACCAATTGCAAAGGCTGCTCTCTAATAAACTGCCTGTCAAATTGTATACTGGGGAGGTATTTCCCAAGACATTGACAGCATGACTTTGTGTCCGACGAAGTTTGTTGTAACAGCTGTGAATCCGGGCCTGAAATAGGCTTCGTAGATACAAAGGTATTATGATTAAGATCCGGTTTGGGCGAATGAGTAAATTTTTGGGAATACCTTGATGAAATCTTGTAGCTTGCCCATATGACTCAAACTTGTGATTTTGTATGCCCAACGGCTGGACGAACAAAACTTATTAATAACATCTAAACTTAACTACGGTCCACAATAAAGAATCTGAAATCTGGAATCTTGATACATACATGTAAGCCACTCTACATCCAGAACATAAACTAATTTGCGCAAACCGGATCATAACTCCTTCGGTATTACTGAAACACATTCGCAATAAGAGCCGGCAAACGCTCAAGAATTCCGAATTCCAACAGGAAACGTCCATTCCAGCGCCATTTGTCGACGCACCTGAACACATCGTGTCACTGAGTACCGGTACACGGTGATGGGTGGAGGGCTGCACATTGGGCAACATTTCCGCTGGATTTGTTGTTTCAGACATGTGGTTCTCAGAAATCCTACATGCAGGCAGCAGCTTTAGACACGGATGTGGATAAGGCCAATTATGATGATGACGTCCAAAATTAAAAGGAACAACGTTGAACTTTGCTCATTTTCATCAAGTTAAACTAGCCTCATACTTCTCATTCTCCTTTATAAAATAAAATACTGATTAAACGGAAAATAAGTTACTATGCCCAACCAGCAACTGTACGCACATACAATGATGATGGTTAGTCTGGTGCATAAGTTTTAGTAAATATGAGTTTTTAAGATCCCTTTAGATTCCTTCAGTTCGACGAGCGCTCAGTTTATGATATTTAGATGACAAAACTGCATGGTCTTTACCATCTCAGCGCACAGAAATCCAAAGAGGGGCGATGGACTGAGTCAGTACGTCTCTCCTCGGTGTATTTCCTTAGACTTAAGTAGAAATACATAACATTGTATTTTTAAGGCTCTGATATTTTAAAAGAGGTACGGGGGAGTTTCTTGCCTTGCCTTCTTTGCTCCATCCCTAAGCCCACAACTTCCGAACGGGCGGTAGTATACAAAAATATTAATATTATATTGACATTGACTAAGTAATAATATGTATGATTTTATGGTCAATAAGTTTTTTGAACTGAACTGAAACACTATTGCATGAATATGTTGGCTGTCAGACGATCGTGTATAGCTGCGAAGGAGATCAGGAGACGTCGAGACACTGGGAATAGCTTCCAACAAATTACGCGATATGACGTCAAGATATACGAGCCGCAACGTTCTACCCAATCCATCACTCGCGCCGCGTCTGTGTACCACGACAGTCATATTCGGGGATATTGAATGCGTTAAAGATTATGTTGAGTCCATGGCGAAATCACATTCATATTGTGATGGGAAACTACATTAGGATAAAAACGGCTGAAGGGATCTAAATGAAAGGTCATAGTCAAAGGACATAGTAGTCAAGGCATAGGATATAGAGACTTGTTCGCTTCCTAGAGACGAGTCAACGAATCTCTTCTTAGGAACGTCGGATATTCACAAAGGGGTTAAAGACCTTGAATACTAAGACGATGTTTGTGGTCTACGCGTTTCTGAAGCAAGGACCTTAGGATGGATTGAAACGGGTTGAATGGAACTAGTTAACACAAAAGCGTTTGATTGAACGCGAGCAACATCTTAGAAAAGGTCTTACGTTGGGGTGAGATTGTGTTGTTGTCACAATGGCTCATTGTTGCCTTTGTGATTTACCGCAAATGAAAAATCTATTGGAATTGTTACTTAGAGGGCCAAATCTTTAGATTTGCTACGTCAATCTTATTAGATCAACTTTTCTTTGTAAATTCAATAAAGAAATCACGAAGTAATATAGAGAATATTTTAGTGTCTGTCTGGTACGATTTTTGGAATTCTCAAAGTCGCTCATTCAGAACATGTTAAAGCTTTCTTCGCACAAGTCAGGGAATCAATCACAATGACAAGGAATTCAATATGATTTTTTATACATTCGTACTGCGCCCTTCGTGAGGCGTCCTTTATGATACTTAGGTGGCGCGTGATCGATGATGATGCCGAGTCAGGTCGCCGACGGATATTGAATGGATTTCTGAATTGGGGAATACTCTGTGCTAAGTAGACAGTCGTTTATTTGTTGGGGAGGATTTGACGACATCTATTTGAAACAACATTTCATTTCATTTCAATTTTTACAACGAGACAACACTGACATATCGCATATTTCTAACCTAAACTTTGTTGGAAGATGCCCGCAAAGAAATACAATATTATGAGATCGGTACGGTAGAGATACAACGTGACGTACTTCAATTAAACTGCTAATTAGGCAAAACAGACGAAGACCATTACAGTTAACCAATCTACTTAGCATTCACTCCCGAAACCGTCCAATTGACTATACCTACCAGTTTCCACTGAGATTCTCAAGCTAGCACGAATCTCATCACCCCCCATTCCCCGCAGTTCAGTCACGACCATGCCCCTCGTTACCTCCCCGCCCCCTTCATCTCCCCCCTTCGGCATCTGGCCTGGATGCGCGCTGCACTCGGGCACGTCTCAGGTACACTACAGCTTTCGGTTCTCCATATTCGGGGAATCTGTATGATTGTGCTTTTGCTGAACTCGGCTGTAAAGATAGAGGGATTAACATCGGCAATCGTTGTGGGATACCATTTTATAGGGTTCCGTACCCGAAGGGTGCCGAACGGGATCCTATTACTGAGACTTCGCTGTCCGTCCGTCCGTCTGTCTGTCACCAGGCTGTATCTCATGAACCGTGGTAGCTAGACAGTTGAAATTTTCACAGATCATGTATTTCTGTTGCCGCTATAACAACAAATACTAAAAAAACAAAAGAAATTTGATATTAAGGGGGGCTCCCATACAACTAACGTGTTTTTTTTTTTGCGGTTTTTTTTTTAGATAATTGTACGGAACCCTTTGTGCGCGAGTCATATGTGCATATGTTGGGCTGCACGCGAAAATAACCCTTGCAGAGGTTTTCTACAACGATCTGTTGTAATGCGGTACGCCATAGGCTTAGTCGTGAACTAGTGAAGATATATTTCTCTCTAAGCCCTTCGGTGGTGGTGATAAATTGTGACGTCATCCACTAGTTTCTCGCCAGACTTCAGTGGCAGCTCAGCATAGTAAGTACTGGAAGGTCCAGCTCCAGAACCACTCCACTAAAATAGAATTCATCCAGTCAGGTTTCTTTCATTCTTAGGTTGCAACTTTACTATACTACGGCCTATATTTTTGATCCAATAACTTATCAAGGTGGCCAACTGCCCTATATGTATACTGCGCTTCCATCACTTGGATACGTCTCGAGAACTCTAATACCTACCCATTGCTTTGGCCCGGAGCCTGCTCCCTTATCCACGAACTACCATACCCAGAGACGATTAATGATTCATTAAGGTGACTTCAGAAATACGATGATAGATTTGATTCAATGATTACCCGACTGAGTACGACCGTAAGTCACTGCGGAACAATTACAAAATTACACGTTCATACCGGGTGACATTTAATTAGCTGACCATATTTTGGGGAGTGATAGTACCCATTATTATGAAGAACTTTTCCCATGGAACATATGGTCGCAAACGAAAAATCTATTTGGGTCTCCCATAGTAACTTGAAATCAGCTGATCGGGGCAATGTACTGGGGACGATTTATTTTTTTCATTTGCGACTATATGTTTCTTGGGGAAAGTTGTTCATAATGATGGGTACTATCATTCCCCAAAATCTGGTCAGCTAATTAAATGTCACCCTGTATACCTAGAGTCAAATTAAACATAAATGTTGTTAAGGCTGCCGGTGTCAATTTGGCTGTGAGTTAGAGTTATACAATACATGGTTATGAGTAGGTACTTTTGATTGGTTTGAGAATCACTCGTATTAGGGGGCACGGCAGTGCCCCCGCCAAGTCGAGCGCGAAGCAAACACTGCCGTACCATCCTTTACTGGAACCATTTCGCCGCATTTTCAGGCCCCTATTTGAGAACCTCTGGATAAGACCAGAACGCAGAAATTTTCGTCATCTAGTAAGCTACAATCACATACTTAAAATCCAAAATTTCAAGTCTGTAGGTCATTTAGTTCCGAAGTTATTCGAAAGCAAAGTTTCGCATTTTCGACACTCACTCACTCATGATCATCATTGAACTAGTTGTTAGGTATCCAACACTAGATGGATCTGCCAGTCTTCTAACTCGCGCTGGTGAAGTGTTTTTCTATTAGTATATAAAATCAATTTATCTTTCATTCAATGGTCAGTCAGTCAATGGAGTCTGTCATACTCAGGTACCTTATGGGGGTCAAAGGTCAAAACACCAGTACTTCCCATAGACTCCGGTGCTGAAATTTGGTGCAGAGTTAGGTTTTAATAGCAACATAAAGGGAAAACTATACAAGGTGACTTTAAAATATCGATCAATACTTTGGGAAATGATGGTGCCCATAGAATAATATGAACTTTCCCCAAGAAAAAAAATTTTGGGTCTCCCATAGTAAATTGAAAACAGCTGATCGGGGCAATAGACGGGACGGGACGGGACGGGACGGACGGGACGGGACGGGACGGGACGGGACGGGACGGGACGGGACGGGACGGCACGGGACGGGACGGCACGGGACGGGACGGGACGGCACGGCACGGGACGGGACGGGACGGCACGGCACGGCACGGGACGGCACGGCACGGGACGATCAATACTTTGGGAAATGATGGTGCCCATAGAATAATATGAACTTTACCCAAGAAAAAAAATTTTGGGTCTCCCATAGTAAATTGAAAACAGCTGATCGGGGCAATGGACGGGACGGGACGGGACGGAACGGCACGGGACGGCACGGCACGGCACGGGACGGCACGGGACGGCACGGCACGGGATGGCACGGCAAGGGACTGCACGGCACGGCACTAGACGGGACGGCACGGCACGGGACGATCAATACTTTGGGAAATGATGGTGCCCATAGAATAATATGAACTTTACCCAAGAAAAAAAATTTTGGGTCTCCCATAGTAAATTGAAAACAGCTGATCGGGGCAATGGACGGGACGGGACGGGACGGAACGGCACGGGACGGCACGGCACGGCACGGGACGGCACGGGACGGCACGGGACGGCACGGCACGGGATGGCACGGCAAGGGACTGCACGGCACGGCACTGGACGGGACGGCACGGGACGGCCGACCGACCGACCGACCGACCGGCCGACCGACCGACCGATAAAACACGATATGTCATATAAAACGTATCCGTCTTTAGTTAAACAAATCTTTCAGAAATTAAACCGTCTAAACCGTCTAAAAGAATAAATAATGAACGCGAATGGGCAATACGAAAAACTGTTGCTACTGTACAAGAATCAGAACCGGAAAAAAAGAAAAGAAAGATTTGTAATAAAAAAAAACTGCTCCTAAAAATAAAAAAAACTGTGTCAAATAAGAAAATCTAATAAAATAAATGAATATACCCACGTTTCTACAAAAAGAAGTGAAATCCCACCAAAACATTCTGTAAAAAACTAGCCAAGTCTCGATGGAGCTGCTCGTTTATCTCTAAAAAGTAATGAAATCTAGACAAAGGCGTGCCAAGTCTAAGGTTCCTTACTGCGATTTCTTTATTATTATAGTTAATGTTGTGTGACTTGGCCGTTTAACATTCTTTATACGTTAGTGAGTACAAGTCAATTTTGAACTGCGTCGTATTTAATTACAATAAATTACAAGTTGCAAGTTTCCTGATAGTATATAAAGGAATTCTATTTTAAGCAAATTAGTATGTAAAATACAACAGATATAACATAGGTAGTTACAACAGATATAACATTACGTGTAAACAAAATTGACTTGTACCCACTAACGTATAAAGAATGTTAAACGGCCAAGTCACACAACATTAACTATAATAATAAAGAAATCGCAGTAAGGAACCTTAGACTTGGCACGCCTTTGTCTAGATTTCATTACTTTTTAGAGATAAACGAGCAGCTCCATCGAGACTTGGCTAGTTTTTTACAGAATGTTTTGGTGGGATTTCATTTACCGTTTGTTGCACATGCACCGTCCATACGCTAAGCGCTCCGTCCATTTCGGATTTTTACCGATCTCAATTAGAAATAGCCTTCTTTTCTGGCAAACTGAGAATGTAGTGGAATCCCTACCTCACGTCACTTTCCCCGTACGGGGTGATAGAGGCATAGTTGCCGTATAGTCAGTAATTCAATTCAATTCAAAGATTAAAGATACGAAAAGAAAATCAACGCAACTCTCTAGAACAGAGGGTAATAAAAAATTACTGTCAGTTTTTCGTAATTTCGTAATTTCTTTATTGTACCCATATGATGACAAACAGATATCTTATAGAAAAATCGTGTACAAAGGCGAGCTTATCTCTAATAAGCGAGCCTATCGCTCTCTCTAATCTCTTCCACAGACTACATAGAAGCCACTACTCACATGCCTGCTCCTGCGACGATCTAGGAAGGGAGGAGCAACGTCGCTCTACACACACGCCTGCAAGGAAGGAATCGCTGCTTCCGGCGGAAGCCTTCCGCCACTCAAAATCTAACTCAAAGTAAATGTTATTGCTCCAAAACGCTAAATGTAATTTTCGCTTGATCGTCTCTCGAGTTTATCGCTGCCCCTGCCGCAGGGCGAGCCATAAAAAAATCCCCTGCTTGCCTACATCTACATACTTCACAATCAAGGAAGCAATTCAAGGTCATCCCCACTTTTTAACCGCTCCCCTTCCTAGATCGCCGCAGGAGCAGATATGTGAGTAGCGGCTTAAACCCTCTTCAGCAAACAGTTAACTCAGGACTCCTGGCGAATGATAGATAAAGTGGCGAGTCAACAAAGACTATTTTCTTTTTCAATAAAAACTAGTTCCGGGTGTGCCGGGACGGGCTCGGAAGCCGGATATCCGTGATCGGACGCGGCCCGGGAAGTAGATCGACGGTGCCTAATGAGCGATCCTGAACGGGATTCTGGAGAACAACGCAGGGGTTTAAAAAGGAGCCTTTTTACCGGAATTGATTAACAAGAGGGTGGAGACAGCGTACAGCCGACTCAACTGAACGTCTAGTTAAGTAAAGAAAACCTTTCCTGGCAAAGCAATTTATTCTACTTCGCAGAACTCAGCTCTTCTGCACCTTGAAGTTTTAATAAGGGTAGTATTTATTTGCTCAAAGGCTAAATCCTACAAACCAACATTTCATCATCGTTACGCTAAGCCTCAGTTAAATAATACACACAAGTACACATAAATACAAATCGGGTGCAAAATTGTAAACAAAATACAAACGGATTTGGTTCGGGAATCACGATTATGCGCAAGTGAATGGATGCTGATACTCATGAATCTCATGATGAATAATAAGCTAACTTTACTTACCAACAGCAATAATACTCATTATTTTGCGTATTTATTACCAAATAAAAAAAATGCTAAAGGCTGTTTTGCCTAATTCAATCCTTTAAATCGTCTATGAAATTTCATCGATGTTTACAATCAAGTAAACAAAAACATTATTAATGAGTCTCCGACAAGCAAACATGTTGTTCTGCTTCGCATTACCATAAATTTTACACGTTCCCTCGTTAATTTGAATTATCGTTCATTATCATAAGGCTAACAATTATCTCCCCCAGTAACGTTAATTTCCTCTCAGGTAATAGACATGTCTCGATTGCCACTTAAAAGTCTGGATTGGTCGCTGTCCTGATGCTGTCCTTTACAACGAAAAGGACAGCGATATCTTAACTAAGATGGTGGCAACATTCGTTTGCTTAGGGTTCCGTACCCGAAGGGTGTCAAACAGGACCCTATTACTAAACCAGCTCCGCTTTCCGTCTGTCTGTCCGTCATCATGTATCTCATGAACCGTAGTGGATAGTTTAATATTTGAGTTACCACAGTATCTATGGTTACGTTATTGTCAATTACATCATGCCCTGCAATGGTTGCGCAGCGATTTCATATCTGATAGACGTAATATCTAAACTTGGCATTGAATATTTTTCCAGCACTTTATATTTTGCGAAACAGGTTCGTAATTTGTTGTTTGATTTCATCTTATTTATTCATATTATTATTTATGTATGTACAAAAAGTATGCAATGCACTGCACTGTGCCCCGGCCATCCTGTCCCGTATGGGAAAAGGCGTGTCGCTACGTATGTAGGTGTACAATTTACATATAATAATAAAATTAATAATAAGTTTTGTAGCTATCCAGTTTAATAAAATTCAGGATCATTAAAAATATGCAAAACGACGAAATTGTTAACTTTTGAGTGGATGCTGCTTACTCCGACCAATTCTAGAGGCGTCACTACTAAACTAATAAAAGAAACGAGTTGAAAAATCATAATCTATGGCACCGGATAAATGACAACTGCTTAAGGAAGGACCGTCCAGTTTACAGAAAACTGTCTGTTTTGTAAAGTACAGAGTAAAGAAATTAGAATCTGTGATTCAGTAGTCATCAAGTAGTCAGTTTAGTTTGTCACTTGTTTGTCAGTAAGTTATGACACCTTTGGAATTGCACACAGAAGATAACTATTTAGTGGACGATTTCCATTGCGTCACTTGACCGACATGATGACGCGTATTCTGGGTCAAAACGAGAGATCTGGCGCGTCGCCAAAAACTAACGACATCACAATCCAGCGGACGTGTTTGGAGAGTGACTCTTTATGTCGCATAAATAAAGCTTGTTTTGAATGTGCGTTGTCAGATGAATGCTTTCCGAAATCAAGCGCTTTTATTTTTGAAATTAATGCATTCTCTTTGTGCTCCGTGCGCTTGTAACCTATAAATAAAATATCCTCCTTTTTTTGGGAGTGTGATGTGAATATTGTGAGATGTTGAGAAAGCTATTTCAGGGAATTACATTTCAATCTTCAAATCGCTAGTAACAACAATTCCCACATATTACAATTAATAAAAAGATCATATTTACTACTACTGCGATATAATAGGAAAAAATATTGGAAAAAAGGGTTGACTTTGGATTTATTTTCTATAGAGAAATTTTTATCCAAACACGCATTCCTCCATGAAAACCCTAGATTATATAGTCAAATTAGATATACCAGAAATTGATTACGATTTGCCGAGTATTTCCTGTAATACACATGAAAAAAGCATCCCTAATATATTCATGAGGCGCCCCCACGGCACAGGAGGATATCGTATAGTGTGGGACCGACATGTATGTGCTGATATAAAAATATTCATGTTTACCTTATTATATTTATTTATTTACTGGCATCTAATTACAAACAGAGTTTCATGTGATCAAGACACCACTTAAACCACTGAGGTTTGTGTGTGGTGTTATCTACTCCTTAAACAGTTTTTATGTTTAAAAATAAGTAATGTAGGTAGGTATAATTCATGTTCAAATAATTATGGCTATATATTCTAGTTTTCGGGTATAGAATGTGCAATTCTCAAGTTAATTCCCTTGTAATTTTGAAATAAAGTAAGTTTTTAGTTTGTATTTAATGTTTGTCTGCGTGAGTGAATCAATGGTTAGAGAGAGAGACCTGGAGAGCTTAAACAGGGGTACAATAAGAAACACAATACAATCACTATTACAATTATCTCAATGGGTCGGCTCAGTAGATTCCATTTGTTACTATCTGCGAACCATAGTAATGACCCACATTTTCTTCTGCGAACTTTGCCTCAAAATTAATTTCAAAATGTCTAACCAATTTTCATTTCATTTGTTTCAGGTATGAATCAAACAAAGCTAGTTTGATCTGCGATAAATAGTAAATATGTATTTGTTTAATATTTGTTCCACTGTATTCGACAGTATATTTTATACCAATATATTTACCAACGGCCAGTGATTTCCATACCGTAATTAATATCAAACATATTTCGGTTTCGATCAACATAATGAATGTGTAACTTTTCATACAATATCATCCCTCTATAATTATATATCGGAATGGATGATGCAATGAAGCTTTCGACCGGTAATTAACTAATGTTTACGGGTTCCGTACTTCCATATTATTATAATTAAATTAAGGTCGGGGCAACGGGTTCTACCGTAACAATGAGTAATGTTGCTTAGATGCTGCGATATTTTTTCTCTATATTGTTTATTTAATATTAGGCTTTATTATTTGGATATTGTAACTCACTCGTCAAGAAGCTAATGCATAATAAAAAGCTATGTTGCTCATAAGCAATCTCAGTAAATTCTGACCACGTGATTGATTAGAAGTCTTTCCGAAATACATCTTCTGTGTGACGTGACGTTCTGGCCAAGGCTGAGCAACCCAAGCGGGAGGTTCTGGGTTCGAATACCGGCTCCGGGCAGATCATTTTCTGACGTCTCTGTTTATGGTTCTCACGACACAGTATACTGTGTCGGACCAGAAGCAATGATAAACATATTATGTTCCTTACTGTTCCGTGATTGTTCCTAGAACTACAGGGTGCTCATCGCATACAAATTAGAATTAGTAAACCTTCGTAAAAAGAGATGGCGTGAGGAGTAAGATTTGTACTTTAAACGCCATGGTTTCAGTTAAAATACTTCTAGGTGGCGCTGATCTTAGAATAAATCCTATATATCTTAGCGCCATCTCGTGGTATTAGCAATTTTTCGATGGTGCTGCACCAAGCGATAATGGCCTCGAACTAAAGAAGCTTCCGTAGCATCTCAGTTTACGCCGGTGTCATATTTTGTTCTAGGTGGTCTATCTGTATTAGTATAATATTATAGTATCTGTGCTAGAACTCAACGTTGCATACTGGTAACTCGTAACCATGGAAACGGTCGTCAACCAGTAGCGCGAGCTGGGTTACCAGTTACCAACCGTTCTTAGGGTTCTGTACCCGAAGGGTGCCAAACGGGACCCTATTACTAGCCTCCTCTGTCCGTCTGTCTATCTGTCTGTCTGTCTGTCTGTCTGTCTGTCTGTCTGTCTGTCTGTCTGTCCGTCTGTCTGTCTGTCTCTGTCTTTATCGCCCGAACACGAAATATTGAAAAAATTAAGTGGTCCCCATACAAGAAACATGTTTTTTTTTCTGTACTTTTTTGGTACGATGCGGATCCCTCCGTGTCCGACACGCACTTGGCCGATTATTCATTTACGTGTGCTGAGAAACTTCAACATGTTCGTTCAGCAGTTACCAGCCCGCTTATCGTGGAACTAGGTCAGATCCGAACCGAACTCACACACTGGGCCGAGCCGTATTGATTTTATCAAAATAACAATTAGCGCCCAATAATAACGTAATAACATCGGCTGATGCCTCCTTTCCTGGTTTTATTACACTTGGCTCAATATAAACTATACAGGGTGACTGGTAAGTCGACCTACATACGTTAAGTAAACATGCGATATTCGGTTTTCATCTTAAGCCTGTATTATAGGTTTTTTTCGCTGTGGTCGGTTCTTTTTTGTTTCTAAATATTAAATGAACTCTGTTTTTACCTAATACCAGCAAAATACCTGGACTTAATCACCTAGATTAGGAAAATTGGTTCGAAATATGTTGAAAAGTGGGATTTTTCCTCGAAAATCTTTAAAGGCCCCTAACTCGAAAACGGTAAATTTTCGGGTAGGGTGTTTCATAGTAATAATGGTTGGTTCTGATCCGTGCTAGCATCTCCCAACGTATGTAGGTCGACTTACCAGTCACCCTGTATACAAACATAGATCTAATAGAGATTAGATCGACTCGACAGCGTTACACAGGTTACACTTCGGTTTAGTCAGTAATTCAATAACAATGGAATATCTTTGACGTATTTTCATGATGCTGTTTGTCCGTGGACAATTGTATGTATGACATGCCCCAAAAAAACAACTATCTCCTACTATCATGCGAGTATAAGCAGCAATACACATTATTCGTCTATTCCCATTGGTAATTCACCGCTTACATAATATTTCCTGAAAGTACCTTATAATAAAATGCGGGCGATTATCGCGAAAAGTACAGGATTTTAATTTATCCAGCCTGAATTAAATGAACCGTTTTGGCTGAAACAACTCTTCAATTTTACAAATGTTAAAATACAGGACACGCAAAATAGTAACTTGAAATCAGCTGATCGGGTCAATGTACTGGGGGACGAAATATTTTTTTCATTTGCGACTAGGTATATGTTTCTTGCGGAAAGTTGTTCATAATGATGGGTACTATCATTCCCCAAAATATGGTCAGCTAATTAAATGTCAGCCTATAAAGTCAAGCCAGTCATATTAGCGCTCATTTCTTATGCGAGAGACAGTGGCATCGTGACTTTGTTGAGTGTCCGTTAAACTATGAGTTCTCGATTGTGTATTGGAGGCAATCCGAGCCTGCTTGCATCATGCTGAATATATATGAAGGGGAATAAAAAAGTGGTGGGCGGTAGGGATGTGCACGCGGTTCTATAAGAATTCATAGACATCAATCAAAATCGGTTGCCTGCCTGCGTTGCGTGCCGGTAGGTTGACGTCCAGTTTATACAGCACTTATGCCTATGTTATACATGTGTGCAAAGAAACCACAGATTACATTCACTTGCGGTGAAAGTTTATGGCTAGGCTGTGACGTAAGCGACTGTAGTATGCCTAAAGTTAGGTTTAGACGAAGCCAGTAACGCTGGCGCCAGTCCTCAGACAAGCCTGTGTTGGCCTGGCCCCTGTTGTTCAGATGAGGCCAATTGAGACACTCAATCTTAATAGACTCTCAGCCGTCATCGGTCGGCTAGAGGCAGTTTAAAGTAGATCTAGATTAAAGGGATAGCACATCCCATGTGGGAGCATTATTGGACTACATTGCTCGTAAGTAGAGGAATAGGACCCAGCTGTTCGATTCCCATTGCGTGTTCAATTTTCTAATTATAGCCAATAGTGACGTAATTGTTATGTTTGTCTAGCGAGGCCCAGCTGTCTGGTCTAGTGATTGTCTATAATTATGTCTGTGTACTGAATGCCAAGGGCCTGGTCGATAGACCTGGGAGATACCACAACCTTTATACGTAACGATTCAGCTTTAGGATCCTGAACTATCAAAGTATCAATATGGCTAATACCAAGAGCCATTTTACGGGAGTTGACGGTTTTGCGGATCAGCTTAGGATGCTATTCTAAATCGCTATGAATCTTGTGGTTACCCCCTATAGCCCCTGACTGGGGCACGCGATTCAGATTGCAAAATACTAAATAGGTAGGTGATATTCTACTCGTTTTGAAAATGGTTCTGTTCTGATGTTGGCTACACCTAATCGTATAACTGTTGAGCGGTGCGGCAGGGTCGACCTTATATTATTTGCCGACCCCGCATCAGCACCCTGTTTCTGAAGGAATCGTCAAATATACCAGGCGATTAATCGTCGATTAATTCAAAACTGCGACACCTGTTTGGTTGAAATGTGTTTTAATAGAACTTTAACAAAAGTTGTCACAGTTAATTTTCCTTTCGTAAACTTTGCGTTAGTCTCGCGCGCGTTGATGCTGACCTCACGAAACTAAAACTGTAGTTATGCCATATAGGTGTAGTTCCATCCACATGTGCAGTGGTTTTTTCGTGCACCCTATGGACTGCTTTTGTACTGCATAGCGGCAACTCTAACATATCGATCCTAAATCAGAATTATAAAGTTTGCTCATGTTTTCTGCTACCGCGGATAAGTTGAGAACTAACAAACGTGCGGTTTGCGCCGTGCGAGCACTAAATTTATGCACGAAGTTGGCTAGATTCTAATTATCGTGCCAAACCACAGGGGTCGCTGCAGGCACAGTTGTATTTAAAAAACTTCTGGTCATGCCAGTGTTCCAATAAGGCTGAGCTGAAGATCTCCCGAATTTATGAAGAGCTCACTTCCCCTGAGATGTAACGGGTGGCCTGAGTGGAAAACTATCCCCAGACTCTATTACACTACAACACTGGAAATGTTTATAGTCTTAAAATGGATGATAAGGTCGTACACGACTTGAGAACGGAGTTGATGGGATATGCTTGTACTTTTACAGTTTTGACCACCAAATGCTGAAAAGTTGGAATATGGATTGAAATAGGGTAAACCTTAGCTGTTCGGAAACGCAAAATAAACCTGTCCATCCTAGGTTTGCTGGAAGAGATCTCTTATTAGAGGTAAGCTCGCCTTTGTACGTGTTTTTTTTTTTCATTATTAAGTGTCTGTATTCTGTTTTGTGTAAGGGGTTTATCTGTAGGTCAAATGCGAACACCCACTTTACATATCCAACTTTAGACCTAATCACTCTATGGTGCTTGCCTACGAGTATTATTTTACATGCATGTCCAAGCTTTAATAATCCAAAGTCTGTCACCGACACCCGCAAGACGGCAATCCGCTGCACGAAAACTCCAAAATCGGTTATCCAGTTCAACAGGTCTAAGCCACTCTAATTTAGGAGCGCATCGGGCCCGCGTGTTTTTCCGATGGTACCACATATTTCTTGAGCGCAACACTCACGTAGACACGCCGAATGGCCGCCGTAAGGCAATTCCGATGATAGAGCCCCGGTATTATTGGAATGGAAGCACTGCATGCAAGTGTGGTTTATCGCCGAGAAGTTATAGATGTTCAGGTGAAGAGTGCTGTGTTTAAATCAAAGAAAGACTTCATCATCGCCTGTTTCTGCCCTCTGCTGGGTATAATGGCCTTAGCCCGGGTCTCTCAAGAGACGGATAAACAGTCAGATAACTTTTTTTACACTTTCTGTGTGAAATGACAATAGCCCCAGATAAACAGACAGATAAACACCATCTGAGCAAAATGAGAGAACGGCATTTAGACGAATAACTCATTATTCCAAGGGCTTCCTTCTTTTTGTTGATTGGAACTGGACCAGAAAGATCAGAAGGCAATCAGAAAGGCTTGCTCTGTTTGAAACCAATAAACATGAGGTCCATTGGTTTCCCAGACAGATTACAATTCTAGCCGCTGAGTTGGCCGATACTCTAACCAAATCTCTTGAGTAAATGACACCAAATTCGCATTTTTTATACCGAATAAAGGCAATTTCATGTTCCTTCAGACTAGACGCCTCTACACGGGAAAGTCTATCTGAAAGTGTAGTTGACGTCCACGGAAGCGATATGTGGCTCGCCGTGGCTCGACGCCAGTTGGAGACTGGCTACACGAGTCTATTGAAACTTTTGTACTGGCTGAAACTTTATCACAGGCCTTCTTTGCTCCGTCCAAGTTCCACTGCGACGGTAGGCAACGCTCCTGGAATCTATTATTTCTGTTGTATAACTGGTTTAGTGAAACAAACAACGGACTAGAGTCATGGCTAGAGGATAACTCCAGTGTCTGGGGGAGTTGATGACTTGAAAATTAGTTTGATCCTTTAAATTTGGATCAAATTCAAAAGAAGGAGAAGGAAACTTCCTAAAAGTAAGTGGTACCCATAGTTTTCCCCATTTAGTGACAGAGAAAAGGGTTGTCGACATCACAGTCGTTGATTGTTTCAAGTAATTTAGTAAGGTCTTATAATAATCTGAATCTGGTGTAATGTTAATTCTAGTTATTGTCATCTTCACGAAATAAATTAGCGTTTTGACTGTTCCTGAAATAACTACTTTGACAGTTGCAATGGCTTTACTTAACTTGATAGGTAGGTGTTCTGTCAAGGGAAACCATCCATACCATAGCATAGAGAACGTGGCCTACTCATCGTTGTAAAACTAACTTGCAAAACAAAGGAATTATGCCACGGGCTCCGTGAAAACCCAAACGCCGCCATGTTGATAAACAATCCGAAATAATGACGGTACGTACGAGAGCATTTCACACGAGCGGAGAAATATGCGAGTTACATACGCGATTAATAATATCCCGACGAATGAAGCAGATTAACATTCGAATGTCCGAATGTACAGGCTGCTGCTCAGATCAAGTGACGCTTAAATGTTGTACTGGCGGGCGGTGACATTATGCGAGAGACAGTGGAATAAATAATCAGAAAAACTTATTCCCGCTTGGTGAAAAATTTAGATCTAAGTTACTTCGATGATCAGTACTGTACTCTATCCTAAATATCAGATCTATCGTTAAATATTATACAACGTTTACATTGATTAATTCATTTACACCTTGTATGTAAACTTATAGTCACAGTAATATATCGCCCGTTTAACGATCTCCTGAATAGGAAAACTAGCGATTTCATTGATATGAATGTGGTATTGATTGTGGGCCATTACAATTAATTATTACCGAATTGAATGCAATCCGAACTTTACAAATGATTTGAATACAACAGCATTCCATGTTCCAATTTCATTGAAATGTTTCGCTACCCCCTGATTGTTTCAGCTTTTCAATGAGGCGTGCTTGCGAAGTTTCCTGGTGGTTTTAATTGAAATTGCTTTCTGTATCGCAAAGCAAAGGTAGAAAGGACGAGAACGCATATTCCTGGACTTTTCTCCCACGGGATTGTGACGAGACGACGTGCTTTCGTTTTTTCTAAGGTTTTTTTCATACTCCGGCAAGCCACAAGTCTTGGTAATTGTCAATTGGAAAATTGACTCTCCAAGTACAATGTACATGGCAAGGCAAGGCATCTTCTATTCTTCTATAAGAGGGTTGAAGTGCCTGCACGTGGCCTTTGTGCATGTCCCCTTCTCCTGCTCTCTTATTTCAGCCAACCCAACTCCTGCACCAGCTGAATTAGGAGGCCTGGATACTCAAGGAGCTCCTGGGTCGATAATGCTTGTCCCAGAATAGCCAACCTGGTTTCAATTGTGGATGGACATGCCAGCAACATGTGCTCGACCGTCTCTTCCACTTCCATGCAAGCCCTGTATAGGGAGCTGTCGGTTGCACCTGTAATTGTCAAGTGTTTGTTTAGTGTATAATGGTCTGTTATAAGGCCTGTTAGTAAGGAAATCATCGTTTACTAGTTGGTGCTTGCGGGACTTTGGTAAACTTTGGCTTCATTGAGGTATGAAATCTTCTTTGTCAAGAAGTGGTCTCTAGTAGAGTACTATAAGTAGCTTATTCTACAAACTCCACCGCTTTCGCCAACAGTTTTTCAACGCCTGATGACATCTGGCGTCCTCCACTCCGATGTACTTTAAATTATTAAATATAAAATTCCACTTTTAAAACAAAGTTCTTAAGGGAACTGAACCAGAGCAGAGATATAATTTGCCAGAAAAGTTGCATCTAGGTTAGGTTCAAATTCTAGAGCTATTTCAATTTCCGGAAACCGAGGATCAAGTTCTGTCTAAAGAAGTGCATTTTTAATTTTCTTTATGACGACGTCTTCCGCAAGAGTTTTACTTAGGTACATACCTACAACTTTTTGATAGTGGTTGCAACCATGGCAGGTGGTAAGAATTTTTGCTCATGGTTACTGACTTATTATAATATGAAAATAATTTCGACATATAATCTAATCTATAATTTTGTTTATGCAGGTCGAAAATGATTTCATCCATTGGCTGGGCAATTTGATAGATAGATAGATAGATAGATAGATAGATAGATAGATATATAGATAGATAGATAGATAGATAGATAGATAGATAGATAGATAGATAGATAGATAGATAGATAGATAGATAGATAGATAATCCATTTATTCACTGTAAGAATATACACAAAGATAACCAGTCCGTTTTGAGTCGACTCGTGCTACCAAGAGTAACACAGAGAACGGTTGTCATTACAACTGTCGTCGCTTTGACAAGAAAATGTACCTATGTAATTTTAACCGAACTTAATCTTGTTACTCGGTCGCTACCCTACAGTGCTATAGTCTTATAGATTGAACCAATATACACCGGCAACCCCTTTAATAAAACAAGTTGATCTTCGCTTAACCTGAACCTCCCCCTATCAAAACATGCAAAAATGAGCGGGAAAATCGTGAGAGTGCACCGTGTATGTTGTGAATTGTGATGCATGCACGAGTCGAAATGGCGGCGGCTGAGTGCAAGGACGACTCACGGCCTTCGGTTCCGTATCTAAAATTTTCTAATACTTATTTTTTTTTTATTTGTATAGACGCGGCGATGAGCTAGCCCTAGAGACGCAAATGGATTGATTAACAAACGTAGACGCAGCTCTGCAATTGGCACCCCACCGTATGGGAAAGGTGACGTTGTTCGGGAAGATGACATAACCTTAAATTCTATACAAAATTCATCGCATGTTATTCGAATTACCTTGAAAAGAAAGGCGTTTTTCTTTTATCACTGAGTTTACCTTGCGTACGGAACCCTAAATGGCAGAGAGAATAGGCGGGAAAAGATGAAATATGGCCGTCGCGAGACCCCGCGTCCCTTGTGTGCAAACAGAGACGCATTCAAGATAACCTTCACATACAAACCACTTTCTTATTTCAATCGTCATAGGGTCGAATATGGTGCTGTAATGGTATACCTTATCTCGAACGCCCTGTGCTACTATGCAGGGATTCTCTTGCGGCGGTTATTTTTCATTATTATTAAAATACTTTCCCCTCGCACTTTCCGGTGTTTATTTAGTTTTAGTGTTGTGCAATGCGGGCCTGGGACTACCTTGTTCAGGAAGTATTCGGAAACAATGCTGGGGTTAGGACCGCTTCAGGGTGCCTGTTGAATTTAGTGGGTAGGTATGGGCTAATGTGGCCCATTCATGTTTTTTGAGCCGTACTCCACCACGCTGGCTCAGTGTAGGTTTATGGAGGGGTGTCGGGATAGTGGCTAAGCCAACGCGACTGTCACAGAAGTTAGCAAGTACCCAAGTATACTTAGGTAAGTATTACGATAGTTTGTTGAAATAAAATAAACAATCTTACCCAAACCAAAATGAATCTTGTAAACCTTCTAATTAGAAGGTCATTACCCAAAACTTATCAGCTGGAACGGAAAGGAACCGATCGATTAAATAATTAGGTCAATAACAAAATTAACAAATTAATAAACCAGTTAATAATAATTAATTTTATCACTAATACTTAAGTGTTGGATGTCTCGCTGAGAAGATTGTCTGCCAAGGTTACGCAAAAAATGTGAACATAAGTGTCGATGCTGTCCAACGATCTTTTGGTGTGCGGTGACAGGTAGAAACTAACGCTTTTTGACAGATTCATTGCATAAGGTTGCGTAGAACTGGCGCCCCCCTGAAAACGTCATTCACACGCCAAAGATCGTTGGAAGCTTGAAAGGTTGTAGAGTAGGACGGATAGGAACGTTGTTTTCGAAGCTTCGTCAACCGGCCTTGTGGCGCAACGGATAACGCGTCTGACTACGGATCAGAAGATTCCAGGTTCGAATCCTGGCAAGGTCGCGAGTTACTCTTTTTGTTTTTTTTTTCATACATTTTTTACCGTGTCGGGTTGCAGAAGTATGTTATGTGAAACTATTTTAACCACTTATTCGATACTAATACAGTTCCAAAGATCATAAAATGAAGAATTAATTCTTAGTTCGATTAGTTTGATGGCAAGTTAAGCAAATACTTTGACAACTAACTCCTGATGATAACCCCAAGATGTGATCCTAATGTTTATCTGTTGTTACTTGTTGTTGTTGTCGTTGCGGTCTAGCTAGTCGACGACGTAAGAATCAAGTCTGTATTAGCGAGCGAGGATTCGACATAGTCCTTACCATAGACATCTGTGGTCCTTACTAACATCCGTTTTTAATCAGATTACAAGGGTCCAATTTTATATAAGTTCCTAATTAAATAGGTAGGTTATTGAAAATAGACTTAACTACCTTTTTTAGGGTTCCGTACCCGAAGAGTGCCAAACGGGACCCTATTACTGAGACTTCGCTGTCCGTCTGTCTGTCACCACACCAGGCTGTATCTCATGAACCGTGGTAGCTAGACAGTTGAAATTTTCACAGATGATGTATTTCTGTTGCCGCTATAACAACAAATACTAAAAAACAAAATAAATATAATAAGGGGGGCTCCCATACAACTAACGTGTTTTTTTTTTTTTGCGGTTTTTTATAGATAATTGTACGGAACCCTTCGTGCGCGAGTTCGAATCGCACTTGGCCGGTTATTTTTTTTAATTTAACAAATGGATGTAACCGTCTTAATTAAGTACATTTACATCACATAAACCACGGGTCGAGGTTTGTGCGGATTGTGCGTGATGCTGGCATTCATGCGAGCAGGGTACAGTAATTGTTAAATATACGTGGGTACACGTAGACATCACTTGAAGTATCGTACAACCTAATCCACCTACATCCGACTGTTAGAACACGAGTTAGCATTCTCAGATACAGTAACAATATCAAACAAAAACGTGGAGTTGTCAAATCCGAGAATATTATATCCTTGGAGGCCCGGTATACTATCCAAACCATCAGCAGGGATCAAAACTGCACCAGCGAGCTCTCAAGCTCTCGAGTGACAACTAGACATCCGCAAAGCTTTGTCATGTTAATCTGAGCCACTCAGAAATGGCTAACTTTACTTGCGCCATTCCACTGGAGCCTGCTTTAGATAAATGCTCGAGTTTTCGCGAAATCACTTCCTTTACAGAAATCCGAATCTTCTATAAGCTAGTATGTTTTGGAAAGTCAGGGACATTCGCCAAGTCAAACATTTGCAATGAAATATGCTATGCTATATATATACAGGCAATGTATTGGGGGACGAAAAATTTTTTTCGTTTGCGACTATATGTTTCATGGGGAAAGTTGTTCATAATGATGGGTACTATCAATCCCCAAAATATGGTCAGCTAATTAAATGTCCTGTATATACGTCCTGGAAATCCTGAAAATATATAAATATTTAGCCGTTTTCTCTTGAGATGTTTCAACCACTGTTTGTCGTGCCTGGTTCTGCCCTGGTGTAATAGGTGTCTCCATCCCGGTCTGTCCAGTGCCAGAAGTTCCCAGTCACTCGGTTTGATTTTAAAGTCCTCCATGTCGCGCTTGCAAGAGTCCTTGAACCTGAGCATGGGGCGCCCGACAGGTCTTTTAGAACGAAAACGGCTAGCACGAAAACAATCGGCTCCACCACCTAACGCCGAATTTGCTTGTGATCGCTGTGGCAAGCAGTGCAGATCCCGAATCGGTCTGTTCAGCCACAAGAGAAAATGTGACTTCCAGAACACACAGCAGCTGTAATAAACATCTGAAAAGATGAAAAGGCCTATGATGATGATGATGAGAAATATTTAAATCCTGAACATATTACGGGCCTTGAATCAAAAGAATCTGTAATATAACGGTGCTAACAGATAGGGTGTAGTTTAATTAGTTATATGGTGTAATCAGACTATAATTCTTATCCGTACTACTTTTTAACCGACTTCCCAAAGGAGGAGGTTTACAATTCGTCCGGTTTTTTTTATGTATGTGCCCCGATAGCGCCTAAACGGATGGACCGATTTGGAAAACTATTTTTTTGTTTGAAAGGGTTTACCTTCCCATTGGTCCCATTGACACCAGGTCAGGATCTGATGATGGGATCCTGGAGAAATCGAGGGAACTCTTCAAATATTATAGGCAGACCTATAGTGATTTTTGTGTTTTTCATAATAACTCGTGAAAATGCACATGGTAAGCATAATATTGTGATGCGGAACTGCTGATGAAGACCACATATGGCCACCAGATCTGCTCAATACTAGGTACAGATACAATGCGTGGCTGACGGGCAACGCATAGCCTAAACCGGTGGACCTAGAGCCATGAAACTTTGTACAGGGGTTCCTTAGTAGCGTGGGGTAGCACTGATATGGAATTTGACAAAATTAATTCCCCAAGGGGGGGGGGATAAGGGGTTACAGTTTGTATTAAACTCAATCTAATCAAATAGGGTTTGTGGAAGTCGGTTTTTCTGAAACTGATTGCATTCGCTTAGATTCGCCATACATACGTTTGTCGTTATCGTGTGAACACGTGGGTAATGTTGCTTCTGTTTAGAATAGACATCGGTTTCTCAACTCTTGCGCAAGTCAGGGGCATCTTTGTGATCTTTACATTTCATGATCGGATCCGTTCGACCTGGATTGGTTTTCATACACTTTTGCACTGTATTCCCGAGCAATAGGGGCCAAAAGTGAATCAGTATGGGCTACCGTAAATACGACTTTTCATGTACATTAATTAGGTCGGTTTTACTACTGACTGCTTCGATCTTTTTCTCAAAAAAATGGTAGCCAGAGCTCAATACAGCTGAATCGTGTACTGACGTTTAAGATTTTCCGGTAGTTTATAATCAGGGATCTGTCACTTGTTCGCTGCATAATCAGCATAGGATTCTTGTCGTTCTCCGGTGAGATCAGCTTTAGGTCGTGAGAGGTTGTTCTAAAAATGTATGACATCGCGTCACGCCTTATCCCCAATGGTGGCATAGGCAAAATTTTGACCAATTAAAGTCAGTTATTAAACACATACTGCATTTTTTAACTGACTTCAAAAAAGGAGGGAGTTGATCAATTCGGTTGTGTTTTTTTTTTCGTGATTTCGTAATTTCTTTATTGTACTCACATGATGACAAACAGATATCTTATAGACAAAATCGTGTGCAAAGGCGAGCTTATCCCTAATATGAGATTTCTTTCAGCAAACCATGTTGGGTAGGAGACGGAGATGATAGGAGGTAAGGGGAAGAACTGCGCGTACAATAAAACTATATACTAATATAATACATAACCCCCATTTTATGTTTGTTACATCGAAACTGAATATTTATGAATCGATTCGTTTTTAAAAAAATATTTCTTCTTTCAAAAGAGAAGCCAAATAGATTGGTCCCATTTTTTGAAAAGCAGAAATCGGTCCAGTAGTTAGGTTTCTACATGAAAAAAACTGTGAAGTTTAGGATGACATTATATCCAGCCTTATCGGGGTTTATAGTCATTGTCACGAGATCAATTCTGGCTCTTAAGATCGTATAGTATGGACTTCACTGTCAGGAGACCAGAAAATCACTCAGAAATCCACCTGTCTCATCCATAACTGGTTTGCTGGAAGAGATCTCTTACTAGAGATAAGCTCGCCTTTGTACACCTTTACTATGTATTTTTGTCGTATTGTAATTTTTCTGTGTGCAATAAATAAGTTATGAATTATTTATGAGACAGATTTCGTACCTCTCGTTTTCGGGTAGACGACGGACATTTGTATACCGACCGAGCGGGGAGGACTAAGTGATAGGTCATGAAGTCGGTTTTTTTTAAGTTTTAAACTTGGTGAATTATTGTTAATTGTGTTCTGTTCGTTGTTCCAGATAAACCTGCGGCTGATCCTGGTGTCTGGCAAGACTAAGGAGTTTGTGTTCAGCCCCGTCGACTCGGCGGGCGACATCGCGGTGCATGTCTACGACAACTGGGCCGAAGGTAACAAGAATTTTATTAGTCTGAGTAACAAGACGATACTACACTCTTCCAACTTCCAACGATAATTTGGCGCGTGAGTGACGTTTACAGGGCGGCGCCACTTCTACGCAACTTAATGCAACGAACAACAACAGACCTTTCATTCCTTAAATTGTCATCAAGCGTTAGTTCCAACTTTCGCCGCGCGTTAAAAGATCCTTGGAAAGCCGTACACGTGGACATGACTTATCTCTATCACATGAGATAATTCACCTAACCTAACCTTGCGGATGCTTTGCCGATTGAAGACCCCACTTGGCCCCACAGCCGCAAGTAAAATCTGGAGCAGGGCGGTTATAATGTTGGTCAAATTTATGGTCAATACATGGTCAAATGTATGGTCAAATGGCTGCCCGACACAATAGAGTGGCACCGCTGCCCACTTGAAGTAACATGCTTCATAGAGTTTCTTGTATAATATTTGAAATAAAACCAAGAATTTCACTGAAATTCCAAGCCATGAATAGATTTTAAAGTACAGTTATGCCATAAAATGAGAGCTATTTACTAATGATGAGCCATATTCGAGTTTAAGGGTCCGCTCATTGCATTAAGCACCGATTTAACTGCGTTCGTAGTTAATCGGTGAATCGAATGACAAAAGCATTCGATTCACCGATTAACATACGAGCTGAATACGCGATTTGGATTAACATAATAGGCTTTCACAGGATTATGTCCACTTAACTATATTCAATATTCTGTTACACAAAAGTCGGAAAATGCTGTGGAATTCTGGAGGCGGAAAAACAAATAATGGCCGAACTGTATGGAGTGTAGCTCAAACAAACTGCCACTTAAATGTCGTACATGTCGCTCTCAAGTACTTGAATATGACATAATTTGATATAGCGAACCGTCATCGTGACATATCTGAGACCACTCTCACAGCTGAGAGAGCGGTTTGTTCGGGCCTAAGTTGACGGTTGTTCTTTGTTAAAATTTTCAAGAAATACTAAACAGCTTGTTTGCTCCTAAATATTTTAATTTCGATTTTTTATTAGTCTAGCGGTAACGCCACTAGAACCGGTCAGAATAGCTCGCTTATTTACGCGAGTTGGAATTGCCTATAAATATCTGTTATGAAGCCACGGGAGTAGTTATAGGGGCGGAGTGCCCAATGGGCCGTCATCGATGACAGTGCTATGGAAACTGGGCTGTATAATTGAAACAAAAAGTAAACTTTAGAAAAAACCGACTTCCACAAACCCTATTTGATTAGATTGAGTTTAATACAAACTGTAACCCCTTATCCCCCCCCCCCCCTTTGGGGAATTAATTTTGTCAAATCTCATATCAGTGCTACCCCACGCTACTAAGGAACCCCTGTACAAAGTTTCATGGCTCTGGGTCCACCGGTTTAGGCTATGCGTTGCCTGTCCGTCAGCCGCGCATTGTATTTGTACCTAGTATTGAGCAGATCTGGTGGCCATATGTGGTCTTCATCAGCAGTTCCGCATCACAATATTATGCTTACCATGTGCATTTGCACGAGTTATTATCAAAAACACAAAAATCACTATAGGTCTGCTTATAATATTTGAAGAGTTCCCTCGATTTCTCCAGGATCCCATCATCAGATCCTGACCTGGTGTCAATGGGACCAATGGGAAGGTAAACCCTTTCAAACAAAAAAATAATTTTCCAAATCGGTCCATCCGTTTAGGCGCTATCGAGGCACATACATAAAAAAATAAATAAAAAAAAAAACATCCGGACGAATTGTAAACCTCCTCCTTTGGGAAGTCGGTTAAAAAGGGCAGTATTTGTGGTGATTGGGAACCGGGATAGATCCGGATTATTATTCTAATAGTTAAGAAGTCTTCAAATAGCGAGGATTTAGTAAACAATGCCATTGCAGCAGGGCAGTCAGCCGTGGCATTTGCTAGGCCAGCCGAAATTTTCGAATAATTCAGATTCTTACAGCACACTACAGTATACGTGGTCGTGCGGTTTAAATTAACTAGGGCAGTAGTAGGTACTTTTTGTTTGAGTAACCAAATGTATAGTAACTTGCGCAGGACACCGCCATTTTAGTTCAAGTCTATAAAAAAAAACTATGCATGAGTATTCCTCACTCAAAACGAACAACAGGCACTAAAGCATAAATTCTATAAAAACCGCGTTCAGGCAGCAGATTTGCAATGAGTTCTGTGTTAAGATTTGTTAAGATATAGTTACACGCTAGTTTGAGTAACTTATGTTCAGTGCAATGTAAGAAACATTATCAGTTACGGACTATACCAAGGGGATACCTACTCTAAATCAACAGTTTAAAATGCCAACATTCATATTACCAACACCATTTGATCAACGACCAAGTACCAAACAATGTAAAAAAAAACCGCTGACTTACAAACCGCCGATGGCACAGTTCCATGAAGCTGTGGTTAACTAGAACTAACCCGCTGCCACAGAAGAGATAATAGTACTACGTCCGCTGCCTCTTCCGCCGCCGCAGTGCAGGCCTCGTTACGTATGTGCGCGTATTTGCATCGGCACCGCTTGTGGGTACGCTGCATACGGATGCAGGTCGCGCCAAACATCATGGCACCTGAGTGCCGGGGTCCAATTCTGCTAGCATAATGGCCGCTCGGTGACAAATGACACGACGCAACACTGTTCTTTTGCCCCCATAAGGCGCCTTATGAATAAATTTTTGGTGCTTTTTTAATGTGTATTTCAGGAAATACTCGGCAAATCGTAATCAATTTCTGGTATATGTAATTTGACTGTATAATCTAGGGTTGTCATGAAGGAAACGTGTTTGGATAAAATTTTCTCGATAGAAAATAAATCCAAAATCAACCCTTTTTTAGGGTACCGTACCCGAAGGGTGCCAAACGGGACCCTATTACTGAGACTTCGCTGTCCGTCTGTCCGTCCGTCCGTCCGTCCGTCCGTCCGTCCTGTCGGTCACCGGGTCCGTCTGCACGAACCGTAATAGCTAGAAAGCTGAAATTTTCACAGAATGTGTATATCTGTTGCCGCACCAACCAAAAATACTGAAATACGAGAGATTGCAAATTAAAGGGGGCCCCGATACAAGAGACGTGTTTAGATACACTTACGCATTTCAAAATGGAGATCTTGACTGATTATTTATTGTCATAGCAACCATGTCATAGACACATATACTACACATTTAAAATGATAGCATATTTCGCGTCAACCCACATGGTTATGGTTAGCCGGTATGATGTAGACTCTCAATCCGGAGGTCGTCGGTTCAAATCTCGTAAAGGCATAAGCTTTTTAAATTTTCTTTTTGTTTATTTTTTATTGTTTTGAGTGCTTTTGATTTGTTGTACGATGGTACGGTACCCTTCGTGTGCGATACCGACCCGCACTTAACCGATTTTTTCCAATATTTTTTCCTTTTATACCGCAGTAGTAGTAAATATGATCTTTCTATTAATTGTAATATGTGGGGAATTGTTATTATAGCGATTTGAAGATTGAAATGTAATTCCCTGAAATAGTTTTTTTTTTGTTTTTTTTTTTCGCGAACGAACGGAGGCGTTTTGTTTAGCGTCGCGCGCAGTATCGGAAATGAAAACTACTTCAATAGGCTTGTGGCCAAGGTAACCCAATAAACCTAGGAACAAGTCTTAAGTTGAAGCATTATTTACAAAATGTCTTGACATTCTCAGAATTGTATATTTCCAGCAGATATATTTTATAAAGTCAATTTTGTGCAAAAAAAGACAGCATTTACAAAACTGTAACAAAATTCGATGAATACAGTTATTGTGACCCATTTTTATCAAGTCTAAAAAATACTAATTCTAGACACAGGCATCTAATTTATCACATTTAGAAATGTTTATTGAGTCTCCTTCTTCGGGTGCCATCTCCTATCGGAGGTTGGCGACCATTGCCATTACGGCAATCTGCTCACGGGGTACCACCACTCTCTGATTTTGGAGCCATCCCTGGATCCTGCCTTTCATGATCAGTTGGAGCAGGATATACATGTATGTATATTTTTGTCGTTGGGCATGATATGTCCGAAATACCTTAGTTTCCTGATTTTAATAACACATTCTTTCGTTCTCACACAGTCTTATTTAAGTCTTACAGACTCGCAAAATAGAAATTCTAGACACAGGTCTCTAGAATTGAGGCCACAATAGGTCAAATGCATGTTTCCAAGCAAAATAAATAAAGTATGCAGATGTACTACTAGCGCCATCTACACGTGACATAGAAATTCACCTTAGCATGTCACTGTGTTGCGTCCGTGAATGCTGGAATGCGCTAGTGTGCGTGAGTGAACGCGCGGTCGATACGAATCGCTATTTACGCTGACTTCGCCGTCAGCCTCCATAGCTCAGGGGTTAGAGCACTGGTCTTGTAAACCAGGGGTCGAGAGTTCAAATCTCTCTGGAGGCAGTTTACGCATTTCAGCTTTTTGTATTTTTTTTTGTTGTTTCATATTGTTTTTATTGAAGGTTTTTTTTTTAGAGAAATTCATGCGTGATTGGGCAAATTGATGATAGATATTATTTTGTGTCACGGTCAGAGGAATTAGGCCAAGGGCGGGCGTTGATTTTATTTATGTACGCGAATACTAATATTTACCTATATTTTGAAAGTGTTGCCTTCTGGGAAAATCCGTTAAGCTATTTCATTTAGGTATTCTAGAAACAGCCATTCTACGAAACTTGTTACATACTTATTACGATTTGATTATTTTTTAATCCAATGTCTCATTAATGCGGCAGAGCCTCTAGACCAGAGTACCGGGGCAGTAGCGGGAGGGGGTGTCTCATACAAGAAGCTGTACTCAAACGTCCAATGTCCACAAAAGTTCACGACCTTTTGTTCAGTTTTTTCATAGCTTTTGATCTTTATCTCGATGTGGGTGGGTAGGTTGAAAATCGCGGGCCGTGGACTTATGGCCTGTTTACATTGGTCAAGGACAGTGGACAGTGGCGATATTATATGGGAGGTTATTATTAGCTCTAGTTAATATAGTGTTTTGTATTTAGTAAGTAAAGCTGTTACCTCTCCTAAAAATGTAAAATAAAAAAATAAAATATATGAAAGCCAAGTTGACTCGCCACTGTCCGATCCGTTAACACCATTGTATTCTGCCGTCCAGAAGCTAAAACGCAGTAATGGCCATTTTGGTCAAACAATAATTGTCCACTGTCCACTGTCCTTGACCAATGTAGATTGGCCCTTAGGACGGACACGTACGAGTACAGACGCATGTCGCACCTAGCAGGTGACACGGTACGAAAGCAGGCCAGTGTGACGCCCCGACACCCCGCCCCGCCCCGCTCCCGCGCCGCAGAAGCCTTGATCACGATGTGGGAAGCCCGCTGAACACAGGCTGGTGATTGGTCCTCTATTGTCACCATTCATCCGCTGCCGAAGTTAAACTTTTATTTATTTTTATTTAGCCATTAAGGTGGCCCACTGCTGGGCAAAGGCTTCCCCCTCTTTCGTCCACACTTCCCTGGTCTGTGCCACCTCCGGCCACCATCGTCCCGTAATCTCCGTTTAGGCCTGCCTCTACGCCGGTATCCGTCCACCCAGTTAGTGGCGATTGTCGATCAAGTTAAACTTACTCATTGTTACTTAACACGTTTGTTTTATGTTATCAACTGTCCAATTTACGAACCCCTAACTAATCAGCTAACTGTCGTGTTCCAGCGGACTGGGCGACGGAGTGCGTGTCGCGCGCCGAGATACTACGGCTGATCTACCAGGGCCGGTTCCTGCACAGCTCGGTGACGCTCGGAGCCCTAGGGCTCCCGCTCGGCCGGACCACCGTGATGCACCTCGTGCCACGAGAGCACTTGCCCGAGCCCAACTCGCACGGTGAGGGAACACGGGACGAACGCAGCATACGGGGTGGCAGATTAGCCAGTTGCTCAATACTCCATTTTGCGTGACAGCGGTATAGCTCATAGCCGCAAGAGAAGATTAAGGCCCCGAGCAGAGTGAGGGGCTTGCATGGTGGGTAAGGCGGGCGCGAGATATCGAAAATACGAAAACACAGCTTGCGTCCATACTGAAGTGGCTAATGGCCGACGCAGACTGGGATACATGGCAAGGGTGTTTTTTATAGATAATGGTACGGAACCCTTCGTGCGCGAGTCCGACTCGCACTTGGCCGGTTATTTTTATTGTATTACGTTTGTATGGGAAATTCACGCGGTCACCGGTCTCTTAAGCCCAAGTCACCTCGCATTGGCCTCGGCCAGACTGAACGCGCGGTGACTTGCGCGATAGCGGGCGCGACTGCGCGGGGCACACTTTAGCATTACCCGCCTTGTCACTGCGGTATGCACGCAAGCGGCGTTTTCTATGTTTATTTCGCGCCCACCTTAGCCACCGCCCAAGCCTGTCTGGTTCACGCCATGCACTCTGGACGAGGCCTTAGTGTTGAACTGGAGCCGCCTGTCGTGTGTGAGTGCACCACTCCAAGCGCACACAGCAGGCCGCTCCAGTTTGATCCCGGATTGACCCTGCAGCAGGCGTGTGAGTAGACGGTCTAAGAACCGGAATAGTATGGCTAGCAAATCGGATGACCTTTCAACCATACATGTTATGGGCTCTACTCACGATGCAACCTGGCTTGCAATCTGTCGCTGCAACTCATAGAAGGCAGGTTGCCTTGCAACCGCTAGAGAAGGACAGAACAGGAAGATAGACAGAGAGTGAAATACAAGTTGCAGCAACAAATCGCGAGACAGATTGCATCGTGAGTCCTTTAAGTTCCAAAATTCACCTCGGTGCCTGGGTACGCCCTTGTCAACATCCATATTATAAATGTTACACACGAGCAGCATTTGCGTCGGCAGCCGGCGACTGCTGTCGATTAGTGTCGATACGTTTTATTGCACGTCGACAGCAGCATTGGCAGCAGGCTTGAAACGTGTCGACAGCAGACGCGTCAAGGACTGGTGCCGACTAACTTCAGTAGACTAGACAGTAGGCATAGCTATAGTAGATGGTGATAGCTTTGTAATAATAATATGAAAAGATATTGCAGGACTATGGACCCGACGCCAACCACCCGCAAAATCATTCCCTCTCCCTGACCGACTATTAAAAGCAACCATTTTCCTTCGCAGAAGTTCGGTGGACGTAAAACATTACCCTTCCTGTTCCCATCCCTGTCCATAATCTTGTAAGGATCCTTGAGTTTAATGTATCATAAATTAGTCTTGACATAATGAATCATTTGGTAGTAAATTAAATTAGGTATCATTAAAGACTAGGAGACAAAATGTCCCCCAACATGTCGGGAAACGCTAGTTTTACTTTAAGTCGCGGGGCATGCTTTGACTGCGCCTGCGGGGGAATGCGGCTCGCCAAACGTTTGTTGTATTCAACAAACGTTCGCATACGCAACCTATGTACGATGACGGGCCGCCAGACAGTTTCGCAGCGTCTGACCAATCACAGCTCTCTTACCTCGTCCAAGTAAATTGGTGAGTTGTATTTCAAAGGAAAATGTATCTATGCGCTCTCCACTGGATAAGTGCTCCCTGTTTGGGACACTGTGCAACGTTGCAGCCACACATCGGGGGACATTGTCTCTAGTGTATCTAATGTCAATATTATACACTAACACTAACACTACACTAACACTATGGACTAAACAGTCTGAAATAAATGAATATTGAATTGAATTATCAAAAGTTAAGGGCGAAACGCCCACGGACAAACAAGACAGAGTCACGACACGACATGAGTTATAGACAGGAGACACAGCACAGAACGAGAAATAATTCACCAAGTTAAAAACTTAAATAACCGTCCAAGTGCGAGTCGGACTCGCGCGGTTCCGTACTATTAGCTATAAAACACCGCAAAAAAAACACGTTAGTTGTATGGGAGCCCCCTAAATATTAAATTTCTTTTGTTTTTTAGTATTTGTTGTTATAGCGGCAACAGCAATACATCATCTGTGAAAATTTCAACTGTCTAGCTACCACGGTTCATGAGATACAGCCTGGTGACAGACAGACAGACATACAGACGGACGGACGGACAGCGAAGTCTCAGTAATAGGGTCTCGTTTGGCACCCTTCGGGTACGGAACCCTAAAAGAGACCCACTTCATGACCTATAAAGTTTAATCCCGGGCGGACAGGTTTAAGTCATGTTATGTCGTTAAAACCCCTCCACCGACCCGTACTGAGCCAGCGTGGTGGAGTATGGCTCAATCTTACGCGGATCCGAGTAAAGGCCTGTGCCCCTCGGTGGGGACATTAATGGGCTACATTTATTTTTTACTTTGTCGTCTATGAACACGATAATGAGCCTACGAAATCTGTCTTCTCAATACTACACAAAATAAACAAACATCGGTCCTCACAGCCAGAATTCATCTCAATGACAATGAGCGTACACAAAAGTCACATATAGGCCAAAATACGTAATTTTGGTTACCTGGATGACAGCCTTTTCTATGTAGAAACCTAAGGAGGTACTTGACCGATACCTGTTTTTTTTTAAATGGGACCAAACTGCAGGATTACCCTTTCATACAAAAAATATTTTTTGAAATCGATTCATAAATAATACAATTTTTGAAAACACACAAAAAAAAATACAACATACAACCGAATTGATAACGCCCTCCTTTTTTGAAGTCGGTTAAAAAACAAGACAAGCATGTATGCTTTTCTTTCTGCGTCTTCTGTCTTTGTCTCGTGACTATAACAAGTCTGTGAAGTGAGGATTGAGAGCAGTAGCAGGAGGGAAGTAATTTTGTGTCGTATGCTTCCTTCATCCCCATTTAATCTTGGCTACCCCTAATACCATGCGGGTGTAATTATGTGAGAGTGTCAGACCATACATTCTAGTTAGGTACTTATCTGTGAGGCAAAATGCCAAATTAACGTTAGATTTTTTATGCTTCAATGCTCGTAGTTCTGGCTTGTACCCAAATGCAATTACTACATTTTATTATTCTGTTTTCTCGTATATGTAGTGTATTCTGTGAATGTTTCTTGGGATGTCTTACGAGGGTTCTCATTTTGAGCGTAAGGTTCTGTCCCAAAGGTTCTCGATAGGCTCTACTAAAAAGATTTCTACATTTTGTATGTAAAATAAGTCTCATCACCAGGGATCGGAATTGAGGTGTGAATTTACCTAAAGTTTGCAGTGAGACATAACATGGAGCTGTTACAACCACTTGAGTTGAACCGGTTAAATTTCGGGTTTTTTGTTTAACCTTTATTTTTATTTTAGTTTTACATGTTCCTTACATCGAACTATAAACATTTTTAAGCTGCTGATTCCCAAAAAAAATCATAACTTTTTTATTTATCAAGTTTTCGAATAAAATAATATACAATTTCTGGAATCTATAAAATAAAAATATAATTTTAATTTTCTCCAAAATTATTAAATTCAAACCGGTTCAACTCAAGTGGTTGTAACAGCTTCATGTTATGTCTCACTGCAAACTTTAGGTAAATTCACACCTCAATTCCGATCCCTGCTCATCATACATTCTCAATAAGGCATATTGTACAGATAAATCAAAAAAATATTAATCTGCCCTATTGAGGGCTTATCGAGAACGCTTCAGATAGGGCCATAATCTTATTAATTACCAAACTATAACAAAAAGTCTGTGCCCATCTAACTTAAAAAAAATAAAAAAATACGAGTACATGTAAGTGTCTCTATACTATAGCGAACTTAACGCTACCTACAAATGCATAGTTTAGTTACCGCAAAACGCTGCCCAAATGTGTGCACATTTTCAAGTACATTCTCTGTCCGTTCCAGATCAACGACAAAAGAGCAAAGGCGGCTCCAGCAGTTGCTGTAGTGCATCATGCTGCATATTGTAATGCACCGTGCGAGAGAGACGGCAACACACGCGAGCGGTGTCGAGCGAGCAGGACAGTGCGACAGTGGGGACTCGAAATGTGTTCAGTACTGGAGGTCGGAGGTCGTAGGGATACTTGTGCTATTTTCAAATGAAGCTGGATAGTTGGTACATAGATGGCGTTGATTTTCGATTACTCGATTCGGAACTAGCTGGTTAAATGCTTGACTGTGTTTGCCAAACTACATCTAGCACATACTTGTACGAGGTATTCGTCTTTACTTGCGTGAGTTTGTTGTGCTTGCGCAATCCAATCGACTTTTGCCGCGGCTATGGAGTTTGGCATAACTTAGCAAGCGTGTAAATCAAGCATAACTTTCGGGTAGTGTCTCACTGCAAGCATTTGGCTGTAAGGATACAGATGGAAATACGCGAATGACCGCGGTGACGAAACTCCATAAACTGACAGGAGTTATCAAGACGTTATCTTTACGGAAATTATTCGATTATTTCTAAGTCCTCTCTCAATAATTAAAGTCTCGAGAGATGCACAAATTGAAAGTTTGCGTGTTAGTGCATTCGAAGAGTTGTTTGAAAATATCGCAAGTTGATTTAGACCGTGGCTAACTATCTAAACTCTCCAGAACTCAAATGCTCTCCTTATCTTTGTGATATGAAATGAGGAAATGTAATATCAAACTACGTTTTGTCGCTTCTAAAACGAAATGGTGCACCAGATTTGGAGACACTGTTAAGATTAGCTGCTAATTTGTACTATATTTTTCCTGTGAAAATCCATTGAGGTAATTTTAGGCATCTCATAATTTAGCTCGATTACGGTAATGTCTTAAGCTGCCGATTTTTTTAAATCATCGCAGAATATGTATTCGATGCCGCGATAGGTCACCGGGGGGAAGCGAAACACAAGATATTGTGTCTCACTTGAGAGAAAGAGATGTAATTGTATAAACTTAACTAGTTGGTAACTTATCGCCGGCACTCGAAAAGGAAACACAAAATTATTAGTATTAATTATAATTTACTACATGAATTTATGTAATGTTACGATGAGAATATTTATAAATTTAAAATGACAAATTACTTAGTAAAGGAGATGCGTGTGTAAATTACTCTGATTTGCATTGTATTGTAAATAGTATATTTGATATCATTAAGGAGATGTATTACGGAACTATTTTGTTTGTGATAAGTTTTGCAATATATTCGGCTAATAATCCGAATCGACGCTTAGCTAACATACTCTGTTCAAGACGAATTACGCGTTACTAAGTCCGTCAAAGTATTGGTAATCTTCATAACTTTGAGAAATATAGCTTGTTAACAGCTTGACAGCTCATTCCGTCTTTTTCTGCCACTGGAGGAAAGTAAAACACATGACGGTTTACTGTCACTGCCATGTGGCATAAAAGGACAGAGTTAACTGTCAGAGAAAGAAGTTATATTTTGATATCTATACTATAGATAGACTATAGTATCCTCGATACTCTTATAGCTGCTGGTTTTAAGTAGTTGTTAACTGATTCGATGCGAATATTTTTTATACTATCATCTATGATATTCGGTTTCAGTACAGTGTCAGTCCAATGTCTGTTACAGTTACTTTGTTTAGATAGTTTCGGCAACCAAATGTATAGTCATCCCGCTCACACATACCGTAGAGATACCATTCGTTGTATGCAGCGAGCGTGATGAAATGTATTTCGGGTAGGCAGCTTTTACTAATACCACCATCTCTGATCTTTTTTTTGTTATACCCATCTCTGAATATTTCCTAGTGTTACCAGAAACATATTCCTTTTGTAAATATTAAATAGAGCTTTTTATACTTTTCCAATTTACACATCACATTATAATGTAGAGATTCTACTATATTCTTTATTTGCATTTTAGACGTATCTAGCTTACGGTATACTTTATTTCGCGTTTATATAATTGGGTTTGAATTGTTCATTGAGACGAGATTTTCCTTTTATTTCCAGTAGTTTTCCCATGATAAAATTTACCATTGCAATAGGAAATATGTAGTTTTGTGATAGTACAAATTGTTTAGTTTTGAGACAATTCAGATTAAATTGTAAGCCTCAGTTTATGACTTCACTAACAGTATTATGAGGAACCGGGACAGCCTGTAGATGATAATTTAATTATGCAAACAGCATGTTGTTTCGTTTGTTTTTTCTCTAAAATAGCTGAGACTGAGATTCTTGCCATTCAGGTGTTTTAGGCGAAAATAGAACGATAAACGAAAACAAATGAAATAACACGTTTGGTTATTATTTTTGCGTAGTTAGTTTTTGAAACAGTATGATTGTTTTATAATTATTTTGGTTGCTCTGTTTAGTTGCTGTATGTATGTATTTTGTTAAGTTGTGTAAAAATACCTAGTTTATAAATAAATATAAAAGTTAATACAACTTATTTTTGCATGTTTTATTTTGATTTCTCGTTTAGTTACGTATTATCCTGTTCATATTAGGTGTTGCTTTTGTGATACTTCTCGACTTACAATAGCAGTGTAATATTTCTGTGAATAGGGATTGGAGTTTGATATGCGTGCAGAGAACAATACAAACTAACGGAGGCAACTTTGTCTCCCTTAAACTGTGAAAATCCGAGAAAACATCTCATTTCGAGAATTGACAAATCATATACCCCTCTATATGTATTGTATAGCCTGAGGTACTAAGGACGGCGGTTGTAAGGTGATAATGTAGGGCCAGATAGATCGATGTCTTCACTGTATTTTAATATTTCGATAGAATAGTCAAACTTTAATCTTACGGCAAAGTTTATAGGCTACTATGGACTTGCGGCGGTGTGATGTCTGACATGCTGCAACTGATATAGTTTACTTGATAGTATAAGTTGGCGAGTTCAGAGTTGTCTTACAAAGTGCTAGATTCTAGCAGCTAGAACGTAAGCTGAACTCGAGTAAACTAGTACCTATGTAGTTGTCAAAGTTTTAGTCAAGTTTAGCGCTAGTTGGCGGCACTTATTAGTAACACTTCATAGAACAATCGGTTCCATCCAAAAGAAAATACGAGTTGTTAAGTTCCTAACAAAATTACTCGCCAGATACCAATAGAACATTCTGGAACTAACCGCGATGCATAATAAGGCCCACTTGTACGATACTTGCAGACGAATTTGACATATTTCATACATTTTGACAGTCGCTTAATCAATATAGAGACGCTAAAACTACTTATTTAGTGGATTTCGTCCAAGTGGACCTTAAAACTTGGTCGGTTGCAAGCATGTATTTCGTCATACTGGCAACACGAAACGAAATGTAAATAAATATTCGTCAACTTTTTAATTTAGGCAGTCTAGCGGTACCCTAGCTTGGAGTAAATATCTAACGGTCGACCGTTGCATGCTGCGTCACAGAGTTAAGGCCGAATGCATAGAAGCTGCTCAATAAGTGCTGCATATGTCAAACTGATTAAGTAATTTCCAGAGACAAACATGGTTAAATCAGCCTCAGCCAATCACAGTACGGGGCCTTTGTTTTGGCACGTCGTCGGGACGGATACTCGGCGTTTGAATTAGCGAGAGAGAGAGAGCGAGACGAGACACGACATGCCAAAACAAAGCCCCCTTACTGTACTGCTATTATCCAAAATCAGCGCCCAGTAAACTGGACAAAAGACAGTGACAGCTAGAGATTTAGGATTAATCAAGAAACTTCGTCGTGACTTGGGTCTCCATAAAACTTTAGTTTTAGGTGTTAGAGAACAGGTGCAACATGCAACTTTTAGGAACATCATTTTGGACTTTCCTAGAGAATTATGGTGTTGGTGTTTTGCTTTTAAGGAAGGTTTTTTTTACCGCTTAATATATTCGTTTAGAACTGAGCAGCCAGACCATATGTATACAGAAGAATAACTTGCACATACCTACATAGTTGTTTCTGTGACTGGCATGCAAGGGCGACCTAATCTTATAATAAATGATTAAATTAATAACATAGGTGTGGCTGTTTAACAGGTGTTTAACTACGTACGTACATAATCTATATACTTGTTAATATTAATTAATGATTATAATAATGTTGAGTACTGTCGCCTTGGTTGGTAGCATCAGTATCAAATAATTATTTATTGATACACTGAGAAATAATTTTCGGTGCGATGTGCATAAAATAATAATTTAATATTATGATTGAGGAAATTCGTTTAGGACAGTTGAAAATAATTTGTAATTTAATGTAAATCTTGTTTACTTATTTTTAAACACCTCTCGATTATAGGTTGTAAATTGTTTGGATATCTTGAGTTTGTCAAATAAAAAACTACAAGAATATCATGAAGCTTTTCCTATTATGTCGTGTTACCTTACCGTACCTACTGATAGTCCTCTTGATGCACGACATAGACCGTAGACAGAGAAAGGAATAGACGGAGTGCATGCGTACACCTTTGAGATGGAGATAGAGTTGGTTCTCAATAAGCATAAGGTTCAAAATCAGAGATTTTCTGCCACTCATCTGTCAAAACAAGAGCAAACAAGCATTTGACAATTCTGTGGCCAACAACAAAAACGCATACGCGGGTAAGGGACAGGTGATCGTTATTGTTTCTCGCTTACACAAAAATGATTCGTATTATGTCATCTCTTTCTTTTCTTTTTTTCTGACGATGTGCCATCTCTATACTATACTCCCTTTACGACATAGACACACTATAGTAAAATTTGAGAGAATATTTGGCCAGCCTTCATCGACTGACTGATAGGTAAAGGCCTCTTTTCTATACAATATTCACGCAGCCACTGCGAACAAGGCTTAAAACACATCAATGGGAACTTGCCAAGACAGATACTACAAATGTCGTTAAGTGTCAATGAGCTTTATACATAAAGTACCACTGCACAATAAACATTGCCTTATCAAGTTCTATTTCTGTCGCGCTCAGTTGTTTCAACTGTTTCTCGACATTCTGCAATAGGAGGCGCTCTGGTGGCGTTATCGTTTCTTCTACCTGAAACAAAATAATTGCATGTGTAGCGTATTAGGCTTGTGGCCAAGGTAATGCAATATATCTAGGAACAAGTCTTAAGTTGAAGCATTATGTACAAAATGGCTTGACATTCTCAGAATTGTATATTTCCAGCAGATATATTGTATAAAGTCAATTTTGTGCAAAATAAGACAGCATTTGATGGCACTTTTACATGACGTCATTCTGTTGTTATTTCATAGAACTCAGGAACAAAAGTTCCGTTTTGAAAGTTCAAAAAAAGTATATATTTTGACTAGACAGGCCACAAGCCTATTCCACAAGCCACAATCATATTTTGAAGCCTTTTGAGGGCATTCTGCATAACCCGATGTTAAGCGTAAAGTTATGATTCCGAGCCGGACCGCGGACCGCAGGCGACACTACTGGTTTCTATGAATCTCTATTAAATTGATTCCGAGCGCGGCGGCACTGCGTGGCATTTTCTATAGCGGTGGATTTGCGGCTACGCAGTGTCGCCTGCGGTTGCGGTCTGCGGTCCGTCCCGGAATCATACCTTTAGGCGAACAATCTACGTGGCAAGTGGCAAGATGAATGAATGAAAATACGATGAACGAATGAATAATTGAACGAATGATTAACTGATTTAATGAGATGCGTGATTGTACGAATGACGAACACATTATTAAACGTTTGAATAAATGAACAAATACTTAATTTAGCGAGTGAATGATTGAACGAATTAATGTTTGAAGGAATGAGTATTATCGTATTTATCTCTCGTATTTCAGTATTTGTTGTTGTTGCGGCAACAGATATACACATTCTGTGAAAATTTCAACTTTGTAGCTATTACGGTTAGTGCTCCTACCCGCTGATGGACAGACGGACGGACGGACAGACGGACAGCGGAGCCCTAGTAATAGGGTCCCTTTTGGCACCCTTCGAGTATGGTACCCTAAAAATGACTGAAGAAATGAATGATTGAACGAAGAAATTAATAAATTAACGGTGAATGAATGACTGTTGAATGAACGAATTCAGGGGAATGTATAAACTGTTAAGTCAACAAACGAGTAACAGAGCCTTGCATCTCGCCAGCACTCACGTCGTCTATGTGATGCTGCGGCTCGCCGCGCGCCATCATGCCGTGCACGATGCTGCGCACGCGCCGGCGCTTGTCGAGCGCGCGGCGGTGCGCGGCGCGGCCGGTGCGCGCGCGCGACAGCACGTTGTGCAGCGAGCGGGAGAGCAGCTCGCGAGCCGTGTGCGCTAACTGGGGGGAGGGGGGGGGGGGGGCTCTGTACTAATATATGCAGGGGGGAAATGAATTAACGCAAAATGAGAAACTACTTTGTTAGGAGGGAGCAACGTTCATTATGAAACCGATTTAATCGGAGCAACTTTATTTTTCACTTTTCCGTACAAATCAGCTCAGGCTAAAATGTACTGGGAAGTGAAAAATAAAGTTGCTCTGATCGGAAATCGGTTTCATAATGAAAGTTGGCCAGAATGCTGTCCCTAACAAAGAAGTTTCTCATTTTTAGTTAATTAATTTACACCTTGTATAAACGCTCGGGAATCTACTCTTATAACATGCACAGAAAAATAAGGTCAGTAAATGTATCACTCTTCACAAGACAATAGTTTTACCTCGTGTATATTGATGTAGTACAGATAAATCGCTTTCACCAGCCCGCCGGCCGTGGCTCCGGGCTTCCTCATAGGCTGGAAACAAACACACACCATTATCATTACAAATTATAGTCTTGTATAGCTGTGGCGATGGGCTAGACCCTGTCACGCAAAATGGAGTATTGAATAACTGGCTAAAAGTGTGCGCAGTTGTGCCTCTGCCACCCCGTATGGGAAAAGGCGTGACGCTATATTATGTTATAGTTTAGAACTTCGAACTTGAATGCAACAAATGACAAGCCCACCTATGAGATTCTCGCAATTAAATTAGTTATAAATGACAATTTAAGACCGTACCTGTACGCTGATAAAGTGCTCCTCCATCAATCGGTAGGTTAACTCTTTACACTCCTTATTTGGCAACATGGCGTGCTTCTGTATGTCTTCCTCTTCGATATACTTCTTCGCTCGTATCAATCTGTTGGCAAGGTAATATTATTATTGTCCTATCTGTAATACCTTACCTATGCTACAGCTTGAATTTCCTAGCAGCTTTGGAGACAAACCTATACTGTATAACTCTGAACCCGTTCGCTTGCTCCCCCGCGTTTGCCTCATTATGAGATGAAGTCGGAATGAGGTTGGGTGAGTGTTGGATATGTCCTATAATAACTCTGAATATCCTAGGAGCTTTGTAGACAAGTCTATACTACTACCCAGAATATCCTAACAGCTTTGAAGCCAAACCTATGCTATACTATCCTAAATATTCTAGCAGCTTTGAAGCTACATATGTACTGTATCTATCGTAATATCCTAGCAGCTTTGGAGCCACTTTGCACTGTACCTGAATATCCTAGCAGCCTTGGAGCCGAGTCGCTCTGCCACCGTGTGCTCTAGCAGCGAGCACACCGCCTGCTCGGCCGCGCGCTGCAGGTGCACGGTGTATTGTACCTGAATATCCTAGCAGCCTTGGAGCCGAGTCGCTCTGTCACCGTGTGCTCTAGCAGCGAGCACACCGCCTGCTCGGCCGCGCGCTGCAGGTGCACGGTGTATTGTACCTGAATATCCTAGCAGCCTTGGAGCCGAGTCGCTCTGTCACCGTGTGTTCTAGCAGCGAGCACACCGCCTGCTCGTCCGCGCGCTGCAGGTGCACGGTGTATTGTACCTGAATATCCTAGCAGCCTTGGAGCCGAGTCGCTCTGTCACCGTGTGCTCTAGCAGCGAGCACACCGCCTGCTCGGCCGCGCGCTGCAGGTGCACGGTGTATTGGCCGCCGGCAGCGTCGCCGCTGCGCTGGACGAAGCCCGCGCCATTCTCCTCTGGGAAGACAGACCAATCGTCACGTCTTTTGTCTTTATAATTTTGCGCATTGCTGCGAACAAGAATGAAGAAAAATAATTCAGACTGAATTAATTTATTTCATTCCTTCTGACCTTTCGTAGAAGGAATGAATTAAATAGGGTCGACACCTTTGTAGGGCGCCTGGGGTGTGGTGAGTTGAGAATGATGGATGACCCAGAGGATCGAATGAATGACACAAAGCTATTCTAACACCGAATGAGTGAGTCAACATATTCGTTCATTCATTCATTGCTGTTTTGATCATTCAGTCACCCAGCGTTGACCTCTTTCATTCATTCATAGCTGTTTTGATTATTCAGTCAACCAGTGTTGTTCGCTTTCATTCATTCGTTCATTCAGCTGCTTATTACTCACCGAGTAACCTGTGAGGTAGTGTTCGTGGTGCTGCGCCAACGAATTTATGTAAGACCGAATAAGTGAGTCAACATATTCGGTCATTCTTTTGATAATTAAGTCACCAAACGTTGACTACTTCCAGGAACGCTAATGAAGGAATGAATGGAAGACTTCCATTCATTCCTTCATTAGCGTTCCAATCACCCAGCTGTACAGTGTACACACTCACCGAGTACCCGGAGGTAGTGGTCGTGGTGCTGCGCCAACAGCGGGTGCGCGGCGGCGGCTCGCGCGGCGCCGTCGCGGAGCTCGAGCGCCGGTACCGGGTTGGAGGCGGCCGCCCAGGGCGGGGTGCGGAGGTACATCTGCTGGAGGAGCTGCCGCATCATCTCGCCCGCTAAGGAGATGAGCAACACCCGAAGGTTATGGCTCAATCTAACTCTCCATGTTTCGCTTGGAAAAGGAAGGTAGATTGACGCATAGCTCTGTCCCTACTGTTCTGCCCTCGTGTGAAAGCGTTGAATTGAATTGAATTAGGAGCGGTACTGAGAGGAATGCATGACATATATTACTGACAATGCGACCAATTTAGGAGGAAAACGCACTAAAATAAAAAGGCAACTAAACCCTCTAAACGTCATAATGACGTCACCTTAGTTGTTGATATCAACTATGTATATTAACTACAGGGTGTAACAGAAAGGTGTAGTGATATTTTAGGGGGTTGTTACGGACATCATTCTGAGCAACTTTCACTATGAAACCGATTTGATCAGAGCAACTTTACCCTGTGTCGTAGAAACCAGAAACCCCATTATAATGACGTTTAGAGTGCGTCTTCGTTTAGAATGCGCGCGTTGAGAAGTCGAACTGATGGGTAGCCATTTTGTCGTTCATCATAAAAATACTGGCAATACCATAGAATGACAACTCGCACGCCACCGTTACGCCACCTTTCAGGTGGATTCTATTCCTAGACGCACTCTAGTTGCATTTTTAGTTTAGTGAGTTTTCCTTCCTAATTGTCCCATGGCCGTGTTTGCACGGCACATTCTACCGCTCGGAAGGACATGCCGTGTACACGCGGCCTTGTCTTGTCACGTCCCTAAGCAAAAATGCAATTGCCACTGGACAAACGACAAGGTCCAGACACAAGACAGAGATAACAGTTATGGAAAAGAACGAGAAAGATACAAGACATGTGTGCTTTCTCTTTATGTTTGTCTCTGGTGCATGTCGTGACTTTGGCTTGACTGTGGAGTGGAGATTGCGCCTTGAGCGTCATCAAAGCGTGTGATGTCATCCCTCCCAATCCAAACTACTCAGAAGCAGAACAAGTGCTATGCTGGTCATGGGTGTAGTTTAGTTTAGTTCATTCATACCGTTCTCTAGTTGAGTTCATTCATACTGTTCTCTAGTTGAGTTCGTTCATACCGTTCTCTAGTTGAGTTCATTCATACCATTCTCTAGTTGAGTTCATTCATACCGTTCTCCAGTTGAGTTCATTCATACCATTCTCTAGTTGAGTTCAATCATACCATTCTCTAGTTGAGTTCATTCATACCGTTCTCTAGTTGAGTTCATTAATTCCGTTCTCTAGTTGAGTTCATTCATACCATTCTCTAGTTGAGTTCATTCATATCATTCTCTAGTTGAGTTCATTCATACCGTTCTCTAGTTGAGTTCATTCATACCGTTCTCGTCGATCCGTCTCGTCATCGCTTTGATCATGATGTCGTCCCGGAAGTCCTGGTGAAATCTATCAAAGTTCACTCGCCAGCAAATATCTGCGAAAAAACATTTAAATTTGGTTAATGGTTTCGTTAATTTATTTATCACTGCTGTCGATTGATTCATGGAGTATTTCATCATGCCTCTTTCCATTTGGGATGGGAAAGACACATAAGGTACCAATACAATACCAATACCAATGTTAATAATGCATATTTTATTAATCTGACACTATATGGACATAGTAACGTTGATTTATTATCCTACACACCCTCTCACACACACTCTCTCACACTCATACTACACATAGAGAGGCTCACCCACTCACCATGTTGCATCTTTTATTTCTTTTTATTTCATTGTTTTTATTCAGTGTCATTCTTTATTTGCTTAATTTTTTAATGCTATGTGACCGTGTACGAATTAGCAAATTATGTATTTTTTTGGAAGAGCACTGCAGCCTGAAATACAGGTTTACACCTAGCTCGGGCTCAGTTGTTCCAATATTTAGGTGTCACTTTTTTAGCTAAGTTCCTCAAATTGTGTAAACTTTTTCTGTTTTTCTTTTTTGAAATAAATAAATATAAATAAATATAAATATAAATAAATAAATATATAAAAATACCATACCATACCAAAGTAGTTCATGCTGGCAATTTTAGATCTTTCTTTTGCTAGACAGCTGTCTATGCTCTGTTCCATACCTTCCCCCGGATTTACTTTTTATTAATAAGGGGGTAAGACATAGCATCTTTGGTTTTGATGTCCTGAGAAATACTAACTGTCATTAACATCAGTGCCATCATTCATATGCAGCAGCAGCGTCCTCACATCCAGATCAGGGACTATGGTGGCCACAGCGACCAGGGTTGGGACCTCTGGATCCGGACCCCGGGGCTCCTCAGTGCTGATCTCCGCCACCGGAGCCTGTTGGATGTAGGCTGCTGTGGCGAGGCTGATGAACATGTCTTTTAGACTGCTGAGGGATATGTTCTTTTCCTGGAGAAATATTAGATAGTGTAAAGTTATTTCAAATGTAGGTGATGTAGGTATGATTTTATGTACAATCAGCCAAGCAGATACCTGACCCCCTCTTATATAGAATTTATGAGATTGGGGGGTCAGCTATCTGTATTGTACATTTCCCGCACTGAGCCAGCGTGATGGAGTATGGCTCAATCTTACTTGTACCTGGGTAACGGCCTGTTCCCTTCAGTGGAGACTAATAGGCTGTTAGTCTGATATTTTTTAAGTCTATACAAATGTATCAGTAGTTTGGCTCACTTTATCATCCTTATACTTCTTGGCGAGTGTGACGAGGAGTCTGGTGGAGGTGCAGCTCCCTTGCTGCAGCAGCTCTTCCACAATCAGCTCAGCCTCATCTCCGAACTTGCTCTTGATTTGAAAGAGAAACCTGGAGATTATTATAATATGTGATATTTGTGAAAAAGGGTAAAAAATTAAGGGAATCAATAGAAAGAAGAGGGGAATAAAGAGGGAGATATAGGAGGATTATTTGTATTACCAATATAATAGAAACTTTAGAGTTTACCTTGGATATCTAATCAGCAGAAGGACATTGTCAGGGACTAGTTTGTAATCTGCAATGACTTCATTCTTTGAAGGTTCGAATGTGACCATGTCAAACTTTATAAGGGTCCGTAGACTCTCAATAACCTGAAATATTGAATGTAAATTAATATTGTAAATCAAATGTAAAATGTCGTGAATAGATGAAGAGGTGGCATGGTGACACTGTGGCATTGTGTTGACTAAGCAGTGGATTTGTTGGCATAATAAGCAGTTTCCATGTGCAAGTAACGATACCATATCCTAACCTAAAATTGAGAATACAAATCACTTTCTATGTGGATACTTACTTTGATCCGAGGTAGCTCAGTGGTTCTAGAGATCATGCTAATAGGTTTTGCTCCATATGTGAACAAGTCGTAGCCCACTTTCTCGACGATTTCACCAAAATGCCGATTCAGAATCTCAGACAGCATCCGACCCGTTTGGTGAGTCATTTTGCCTCTTTCGCTTCGGACCCAGCATACGTAGAACTTCTCGTGAAGTGAAGGAAATGACCGTATTTGATGCCAATATTAGACAATAAATCACCAAAAAAGGTGAGGAAATTCAAAACAATTATTATTCAGAAGAAGAATGAATGAATAAGGGAGGTTATTTATAGGTTATGTTTATTATTATTTTGTTTTGTTTGACAGAAATTACATTCCGTTACACTCCTGAACCGAGCGAAAAAAGTAAGCAGTTGTTCAGATGAAATGAACCTTATGGGATCACATATAAGAGTCACTGACATTTCATTTCGTATACTTTTTCGATGCGTAATTTTTCCTGCTACCTATACCCTACACTGTTCTGTGGAAAGAAATGTGAAATTTCTACAACTGTCAATTTTGCAACGTTGCGAACACCGGTGTCCTTATATTTGTCTGTTGTCTTGTCTCGGATTCAGTGAGTTGTGAGTTGTTGTATTTATTGTTGATTAATGAAATGTCATCTAAAATACTTTCAATCAATTCAATCAATCAAATCGCAACAGAACGTAAATTGTTTCTAATTTTAATTTTCGTCAAGATGAGTGTTATTGGTAAATAATAATTTAAAACGAGTGGTTTAGAGAAACTTTCACTATAAACAATATCAACCTCAACTACAATTTGATTTCTAGTCGTCAGAGGGGCACTATGAAAGCGTTTCCATCAAGCTTTTATTAGCCCATTCAAGAGGCTCTACTAAAACATCAGAATAAAGGCCAAAGGATCTACCATGATCCTAAGAAACAAGAGGTTGGCTTGGCTGTCTGTGAGACCATGCCTAGGTATCCCTATAATTCTGTGGCTGCTGATCTCAGTCGCTTATTACTGGTGGTTAATGACTCACATCTTCACATTAGAAAGACAGAACAAACTGTTTAGGACCCAGTTGAGACTGTCACAGAATGTTATCAGACAGATGTCTGTTGACTCGGTAACTACTTATAAAGTGCCTGTGGTAAGTAGTATTCTAAGATTGTAGAAACTTGGCTTTTGTAGACTTTATGTTAGCAGGCTAACTTAATCAAAACTCTAAGAGCTATTGAAATGTATCGATACTATTTTCATAGATCTCACTTAACATCACAATGCTGTATTTATGAAAGCTATCAGGGCTATTGGGCTGAGACTGAGATGTAAAATAAAGTTTTTGTAACAATGGTCTCTATCTCAATAGGACAAATGAAGAATGAAAAGTATATTTTTATCATTATTGATATCAATGAATGTCAAAAACTAAGCATTTCCTTCTAATGACAGTTGATATTTTTCCATATTGTGTTCAGCCCAATATCTATTATGGAATAAATAACAATGTGACAGTTAAATAAATGTCTATTCTATTCTATACTAATATTCCAGATCCCTGACTCAGCGGGCACTCTTTGTGAAACGATCCATGTGTCGCTCGTCTGCATGGGCAAGTGCACCCGGCTCGTCACACCAATGCTGAAGTCTCTGCTGCATCACCGACAGAATCCAGTCCACCTGCACTTTGTGGTGGATGGGAACTCACAGCATGTGACTAGCAAACTCATGGAAACTTGGGACTTGCCCGATGGTATGTGACTCTTATATCCTACCTACTAATAATAATTATACTTGTGCTGTGTATTAACTCAGGCTGAGCAATAATTTTGTAATTTTCTGCTCTCATGTTCATGTGCTCCATTTCTTTTCTTTTATTGGGGTTTTTTAGAACACAGGACATAGCACAGCATCCAAATTCTGTCTACCAAATGAGAATTTCCAGATTAAAATTTTTGTGGTTTACTTTACACAGAGTACATGGTCTTGGTTTACTCAGACATGTTGCATATCTATCCTTAACCACTTTACTAACAACTATGCCTTCATTATCCCTAGTAAAGTACAGCTGCTACAATGCAAAAAACCTCCTCTCCCAAGTGAGATGGGTGCCCAACAGTCACTACTCTGGAATCTATGCATTAGTCAAGCTGCTCTTCCCCGTGATTCTACCCGGTGATGTGGGAAAAGTGATTGTGCTTGACTCGGACTTGACCTTTCTGAGTGATGTGGCGGAGCTGTGGGCAATGTTCAGAAATATGACTGGGAATCAGGTTAGTAAAACTAATAAACAGTTACGTTAACACATTAGGCAACTCACGGATATTTCCGAGTGCACGATGGGCCTCGTTCGTTTGAATTACCTCACGCCAAACTGTCAGGGAGTGCGCGTTACGTTATCTAAGTTTTACTTATATGTTTGCACGTTTGCAACATACACACAAAGTAGACATCGATCATACTCATCCAGTACCATTATCAACAGAACTATTCTACCATTTCTGAACTCAAATGATTCACAAAGATTAGGATCACAGGTAGATAACTATGTTGATATCTTTGCCTGATTTAGTTTTAGCGATTCTTTACGTAATTTAGGAACCAGCATGTTTTTTCTTCAAATAAACCCGCAACCTTTTCCAGTTCATCGGCCTAGTGGAGAACGAGAGTGACTGGTACTTCGATATCGATAAGCGCTGGCCAGCACTAGGCAGAGGGTACAACACTGGCGTGATGCTGCTAGACCTCGATAAGATACGACACAACACCGACTGGACAACACTATGGCATGACGCGGTGAATCAGAACATAGAGAGGTAATGAAATGAGACCTATTCCATAGGCATGAGCAGAGCATGACTATTAAAACAACAAGTAGATAAACATATAAGATATGGTATTGTGTGGAACTATTTTACAATTAAATTGAAAGCTCTATTTGTAGATCATAAATACGTAACAAAGATCTTAGGAATAGAGTGTGTTCTCTACTTTACATTGTAAAATGTGTTATTTTGTGCAATAATGTATATAATATAATATATGAATAGAGCCAGAGGTTCGAGATAATGATTAAAAAAATAATCTCCACTTAAATTTATTTCAGGTTGAAACAAACCACCCTAGCCGACCAGGACGTGATCAATGCAATAATAAAGAGTTACCCGACGATAGTGTATAATATTAGCTGCATGTACAATGTACAGATGTCCACCAATTCTATTGCGAAGAACTGTTATGGCGAAGATACTGATAATGTGAAGGTAAACTTTATGGAGGCACTACCATACTAATTTATATTATTTTGTTTGCTATAGTTAAAACCTTACTCCATAGCTGTTGCGATGGGCTCGCCCCCTGTCACGTAAAATGGTTGAATCACTGGCAAAAAGTGGGCACAGTTGTGCCTATGCCATCTCGTATGGGAAAAGGCGTGACGTTATGTTAAGTTATGTTTTTAAACCTTATAAAACCCTATTTTGAGCCCTATTTATTCCTAGCCGTACACACTACTGAAAAGTTACAGGAAAGCAATATAATACGCAATATCGTTTACCTGGATGACATTATTTTTCGATTTTATATCTACAAACCAAACCACTAGACATAGACCAAACTGGAGGTCTACTCTTTCAAATACAATAGAATTTATAAAATCAAATATACAATTTTCGAGCTCTATCTAATAACAAATCCTCCCACAGATAGTCCACTGGAACTCCCCCAGCAAGTACAACATCCGCATCCGCGACTCGGAATACTTCCGCAACGCGCACCAGTCATACGTCAACATGGACGGCACCCTGTTGCGAGAGAAACTGCACACGTGTACCGCGCCGGACCGACCCACTTACAAGGTACCGACCCGCTTATAAGCTACCGATCTATTTATTTATTTATTTATTTGGTTCACAAAACATATAGCAATCAAAATTACATTATTAAAACATGCACAAAATAAGGTTCTCGACTGCTCTCCAAAGTATGTAAACACAGTTTATGAACAAATTATATGAACGTGTATCAAATTGGAAATCCAATCGATCCAATTATAAGGTACCGACCCACTTATAAGGTACCGACCCGCTTATAAGCTACTGATCCAATTATAAGGTACTGATCCAATTGACAACCTTTCATTTTGATAAGGTACTAAAATTAGAAAACCATTTCGAGATTTAAGTGTTCTGAGCTCTTAGATATTTTTTTCAGAATTTTTAGATCAGTAATTTAAGAGTTAAATAATAAAAACTGAAATGTTGTACAAATTATCAATGTCAGGATTTATGGCATGTGTTCCACAGGCTAGATATAAATAAAAAGCAACTGTCAGTCATCATCTGTCATCTAAATTTTGTCATTGCTGGTTGTCAACTTGTCAAGAAGTTGCACAACAACAAAAGAGTATTTACACATATTGACAGTGCGTTCCGCGACATCGCCGTCAGCGCCATAATCGAATACAGCGTCTAAGATGCCATCGTTTTGTATCGTCAAAAGCTCAAAACTGACTCGGACTGTAATCGATTTTGGCGTGACTCGGAACAGGGGGTGATATTATGACAGAATAATGACATTTTAATTTTTTATTGATGCAATGACGGGCAAAAGTTCAACGTTTTATAATCCTGACATTGTACTTACGCCCTTTTAGAATGAGTAACTCTAAAAATCTTGAATTATAACTTAAAATTAAGAATAAACACTAAAATAAAAAATACGGGTCCCATCGTTTCCCATCTATTTTCGTATGAGATAATAAAACCAGCTGCTATTTTTTTTGCAATGTTATCAATTATAAGGTACCGACGACCTACTTATGAGGTACCGACCGAACGACCAGCTTATAAGGTACTGACCCACTTATAAGGTACCGACCCGCTTATAAGCTACCGATCCAATTATAAGGTACCGACCGACCCACTTATGAGGTACCGACCGACCCACTTATAAGGTACCGACCCACTTATAAGGTTAGCGGGATTCTCCTGTCTCTCTATCTCTCCTATGTATAAGCCGCGTCGAGTTACGAACAAAACCATCAAGAGACCGTGAGCGTGAAGTGAGCGCAAGAGCAAGCCGCCCATGTAGAACGTGACTAATAAGTCGAGTAATTAGGATACCAAAGGAAATTTTATAAGGGGTGGCGTAATTCGCCCCTGATTTTTACGTGGCTAGAAATTTTGTACTGGTACTGCTAAGTTTTTTTTTCTCTTTTACTTGCTTAATGTATCTTCTGTGGATATCTGTTAACGGCTTAATTTTTGTATTTACTACCATTGTAACTCATTTATTTTATATGCTGTTGATGTCCCAAATAAAATAAAATAAATAAATAAAATAAATATCAAAACCTGATTGGCACAAGCAGCCCTCTAATTCCCGCGTTAAAAAAATAAAAATGTAGGCCATTAATATCCCCAACGAGGGGCACGGGCCTTCACCCGTTGGATATTTATTAACTCCGCATTGCAGATGAACAACTCCGACCTCTGCCTCAGTTTCCGCGCGGCGCAACGCGTGAAGCTACGCACACATCTGTACTACCTGGACTATAGCTACAATAATATTGACAACTTCGACGTGACGCTAGTGCTGCAGTTGTCTATGGACAGACTTCAGTTTCTGGAGCGGCTGGTGAAGCATTGGGAAGGTATGGCGAACTGATATTTGGATTACAGCGTCAATAATATTGACTACTTTGACTTGTCAAAGAAAGAAAATGTACTTGCCGCTCGGTCTATTTATGGAGAAGTCAAAAGTAAAGTTGCTTTGATCAAAAATATTTCTACTCGTATATCTAACTTGTAGCTTGATTTCTGCATCTCTTATCATATCTCGATCGCCGCATCATGGAGAGATGAAGGCTTCTTCATCGTCACCAAGTTTATTTGTGTGACGTCGCTGGCCGTCGCTTTCTGGTTTCCACGACACTGGGTATCCTAGTGTGGGGCCAGTCAGAAGCCAGAAGAAGGTGTATATAAATGCATTTGTTTGCCGACACCGTTAAAAGATTCACCGTTTACTTGCATGTATATTTATTTACTAACTTAGCCTAGCCGCATTCCCGCGCCTGCGCAGGTCCGCTCAGTGCCGCCATCTACCTGTCGGACTGCGAAGTTCCTCACTTCGAGCGGTTCATCAAGCAGTCGTCTGAGGCGCTCAGCACAAGGACCAATATCGGATATCATCTCGTCTTCAAACATAACGACGTGAGTAGCCCTTCTGCTCGTTTTCTTGGCCGAAAAAACAAATATTTGACATTAAGGGGAAGTTATGCTTTCTTTCATCCCTTATAGTTATTTTCAGACGTCTTGGTGTCACCTGTCATGCACCCTATGGGGGGTGTCTAACTGGTAGTCAGAGTAATAAATAAGTTTAGATGTGTATTCAATGATTGGGTCTAATCTTCAGTTCAATCACAGATACTATAATATCATACTAATACAGATAGACCACCTAGAACAAAATATGACACCGGCGTAAACTGAGATGCTATGGAAGCTCGAAGTATGTTAACTCAAACCATGCCGTTTAAAGTACAAATCTTACTCCTCACGCCTTCTATTTTTACGAAGGGTTACTAATTCTAATTTGTATGGGATGAGCACCCTGTGGTTCAATTCAATTTCATTATCGATCCAAGAGGGTGAAGTCATCCACTCCTGCAATCGCAAAGATCGCTCTCAGGGCGGCCTTGGGCTCATTGCGTGTTCCTGCAGATAGGACCCCCCCTATGTAGAATACAGTTTAAGTTACAATAATTTGATAAATCCAAAGAGCTTCATCAAACTAAATTGAACTAAAAAGTAAGGTATAAAGCCCATCCATTAAAAAAAATCCCAGGTCTTGGGTGTTTACATGTTTGTGATGCCGCTGTTCGATGTTCCCTCTCCCAGGACACGGTATCAAAGTGTGGGGCCAGAAACATGTATGTACGTAAAAATATGTTTTTGAAAAAAAAATGAACCTTGATGATGAGTAGAAATTTTATTTCAATTTTGTGAAACCGATTAATGCCTTAAAATCATTAATTAATTTACTATAGTGCATTGTCGCGCGGAAACGCTAGCCGCCATGATATTTCGCTCGTGACGTCACTCCGTTAGTAAACACACGACGACTGCAAAGACCAAGTACTAATTTACGTCGATGGTTACTATCGGAGTGACAACATGTCGGAATCAAAATGGCGAATGGTGTTTTAGTCGAATGACGACTTTTCATATTGGATTATAAAATGTACATTGCATTTTTATGGATTAATATCGACGATTCTCGTTTAGCGTTTTGGGTATCTACCTCGGACATGCGTTCTTAGATTTATTCTTACATGGGGAATAGTACCGTATTACAATCACCTTACTTATTTTCTGGTTGGTAGGCAGTGGATGCGGGAGGCACAGGACCGGAGCGGATGGCGTGCTAGAGAAGAGGCCTATACCCAGCAGTGGGTAAATGTGGGCTGATTGATTGATTGATTGATTGATTGATTGATTGATTGATTGATTGATTGATTGATTGATTGATTGATTGATTGATTGATTGATTGATTGATTGATACTTATTTGCTGAGGATCTTTATACGCCTTCAGATGCCGTACCCGGTGAACTACCTGCGCAACGTGGCGCTAGAGAACGTGAACACTCCGTACGTACTGCTCATGGATGTCGACTTCGTACCGATGCTGGGGCTGTACGCGCACCTGCGACGCGCGATACAGCTCGTCAATCCGTACCCGCAGCGGAAGGTGAGTCTAGTTATAGCTATTAGTGCTGCTGACGGAGGCGTCCGAAACATGCCTATTACAGTCTTCACAAAATATAAGTCCCGTTTTGACAGTTCACGCCCATGAAGTTTTAACCCCTAACGCGTAGGTATTAGAAGCGGTTTTCCTATGTGCAAATTGTACGCTTTGCTTGTACGCACCAGTTGGCTTTTATTACCTACGCATTAGGGGTTAAAACTTCATGGGCGTGAACTGTCAAAACGGGACTTTTATTTTGTGAAGACTTTAAATCGTGCAATTAAAAATAAATCCCCAGACTTTGGATGTTGACATGTTTGTGATGTCGCTGTTTCTGGTTCCCACGACACAGTATCCTAGTGTTGGGCCAGAAGCAATGTATGTGCACAGTTCTTACGCGTAACAAGTCTAATAAAGGGCAAACTAAGTAACGCGACGCAAGTGGCTCCTCCTGGCACACTTGTTTATTAAGTTCGCTAAAGAGCATTCATAATACTTTATTGCACACAATAATTTCTCTACGACTCGCAGAAGCACTATATAGTGTTTGACTTTGACAGTGACTACCAAGACGTCAATTAATGTCTATTGCAAGGGGATGAGAACTTGTTTCCCCTAATTTTAATGTCATTTTTGTTTCCTTTTCGGCCAGGAGAATGACAATTTCTAGTCTGAAATGGCAGTTACATTAATAGAAAGCACATGTACAAAGGCGAGCTTATCTCTAAAAAGAGATTTCTTCCAGCAAACCAGGCGTGAAAGGAAAATGTATAATGAAAGGGTAGGCAGTAACTACTAGCATATGACAAGTCTGGAAGAGGCGGAACAAGCCGCCCCTGAAAATTCCGACGCGTGAAAATTTTAATGAAATGCATACCGATTCAATACGGTATAATAAATAACGGATAGGGAATTGTTTGGGAACTGAGCCTGCAGCACGATACAAAATACACACACTACCATTTACAGGGTGTAAATTGTGTAACCTAACCTAACCTCGACCTATTGACCGGCCAGTGCCTAGTGGTGGCGGCGTTCGAGACGCAGCGGTACCGCGCGTCGCCGCCGCTCAACAAGGCGGCGCTGCTGTCGCGGCTCACCACCCGCGGGGACGTGCAGCCCTTCCGCGCGAGGGAGTGGCCGCGGGGGCATAGAGCGACCAACTACACTAGGTGGGCGGCGGCCAAGGCGCCTTATGAGGTGAGGGTACTCTTTGAATTGATAGTTTAGTTTATAATTGAAACAAAAAGTAAACTTTAGAAAAAACCGACTTCCACAAACCCTATTTGATTAGATTGAGTTTAATACAAACTGTAACTCCTTATCCCCCCCCCCTTGGGGACTTAATTTTGTCAAATCCCATCTCAGTGCTAACCCACGCTACTAAGAAACCTCTGTACAAAGTTTCATGGCTCTAGGTCCACCGGTTTAGGCTATGCGTTGCCTGCCCATCAGCCACGCATTGTATTTGTACCTAGTATTGAGCAGTTCTGGTGGCCATATGTGGTCTTCATCAGCAGTTCCACATCACAATATTATGCTTACCGTGAGTAAATACACGAGTTATTACTAAAAACACAAAAATCACTATAGGTCTACCTATAATATTTGAAGAGTTCCCTCGATTTCTCCAGGATCCCATCATCAGATCCTGAGCTGGTGGTTCATAGTACCAACGGGAAGGTAAACACTTTCAAACAAAAAGATAATTTTCCAAATCGGTCCTTTCTTCTAGGCGCAATCGGGGCACATACATAAAAAAAAAACATCCGGACGAATTGAAAACCTCCTCCTTTGGAAAGTCGGTTAAAAATAACATAGAGTCGTTCCTATTTGTTTAAATGGTGACAGAGGCGTTCGGTGTCCACTTTAAGTGGTGGCAGAGGCGTTCGGTGTCCACTTTAAGTGGTGGCAGAGGCGTTCGGTGTCCACTTTAAGTGGCGGCAGAGGCGTTCGGTGTCCACTTTAAGTGGTGGCAGAGGCGTTCGGTGTCCACTTTAAGTGGCGGCAGAGGCGTTCGGTGTCCACTTTAAGTGTTGGCAGAGGCGCTCGGTGTCCACTTTAAGTGGTGGCAGAGGCGTTCGGTGTCCACTTTTAGTATAGTTTCATTACTTATTATGAGATGAGAGTACTCTTTGAATCAAAACACACGATGAGATTTTGTTCATATTTTTGGGACCATAATAAGTTTCTGGGGGAAATTTGTTCATCTGATGGGTACTATCATTCCCCGAAAGGCACAAAATGAATATAATTTCACAGTATATATTTCCCCGGTTTATCCAATTTAACTACCCATCCTCGATTCACTCGAACAACAGTAATTATCCGTCTATAATTATCGAAAACAGATTTCTTGTTTTACTTAAAATTTTGTTGTGACAAGTGTGAAACCAAAACACAGCTTAATTTTTGCTTACTGTATGTATTTGCTTTCCAGGTGGTCTGGCAGACAGATTACGAGCCTTACTTGGTGGTCCATCGGTCTGTACCCAAGTACGACACGAGATTCTCTGGGTTTGGTTGGAATAAGGTAACTTTATTTTTAAACTGTGTTCATGAATTTATTCAAGCCTTCATCTGCAACACGATTTATTTACTTAGAACTTAGAACCCGATTCCAGGTAATTTAAATTAACGAGCAGCTTATATTTTATTACAGGTTAAATGCTTAAGGTAAGTAGAAGTAAGGTACTAAACTACTTAAATATATCCAGATTCTCATATTGTAAGGCAATTATTTTAAAGGACCACGCAAATTACCTATTGTATGGACACTGTTCCCACCCGCCAACAAACGTGGCGCTAGTTCTAATATTATTGTAACGTCCCGTAATAGTTTCATACGACTTTTTTCAACACACTTGTGAGGAAAATCTATAATTATCTTCATCGGTACTCGACATTTTCACAATAAAACAATGAATGAAAAGTTTTATTTGTGGAAAACTGAAAATGGCGCGCACTTTTTGTTTTCGTTTTCACTCGTTGACTCTGACTGCCAGAGGTAATGCAGACTGCACACAAACAGTCAAATATTAAATTTCATCATAGTAGACGAAATACATCTCTGTTTTCTTAGTTTGCTTGTAATTTGATGAAAATAAATGTTTAGTCATCTTATTTGTACAATAACATGAATTAATAATTAAAGTCAATTAAAGTACCTAATATTTTTCCAGCATAGAAACTCTTTGCTGTCATTACTTGTCCAAAAACTATATACAGGGTGACATGGAACAAGTGGTCGCATACGAAAAAAATTTTTGGTTCTCCCATAGTAACTTGAAATCAGCTGATCGGGGCAATGTACTGGGGGACGAAATTTTTTTTTTCATTTGCGACTATATGTTTCTCGGGGAAAGTTGTTCATAATGATGGGTATCATCAATCATTCCCCAAAATATGGTCAGCTAATAAAATGTCACCCTGTATATTACCACACTATAGTGTATCTAATTTAACAGGCAACTTGACAGATGTCGATCTTAGCCTGTTAGAGAGGGGATATTGCTCATTAAATTCGATTAATCAAAAGAATCGGCAATTTAATAATTATCCATAAATCGATGGGGCTCAGGACCAATCACTGGAAGGCTTTAGAATCAACACTCATATAAAAGACATCAACGAGCGCGCGTGCGCTTTGATTTGTCATTAAGTACTACGATCATTTTAATCCTCATTTGTAACTGTCACGTTACGTTCGTCGCCGGCAGGTGTCCCACAGCGTGCAGCTGCGCGCGCAGGGCTACCGGCCGCTCGTGCTGCCGGGCGCGTTCATAGTGCACACCGCGCACGCCCCCAGCGCAGACATCACCGCCTTCCGCGCCGACCCGCACTACCGCGTGTGAGTCACCTAGCCCTGTTCACAACACTTGACCTTTGCATGACCTTGACCTTGACCTTACGTTGAGTTAGCTTTGAATAACGTGTTCTATGTATTTTTGTAAATATCTACATAAATAAATGAGAGTAACGTATTCTTGAATGTGATCTTGACCTTGACCATGAACTGACATTGAGTGACTTTGAATTGAAATGACGTGTTTTATGTATATTTTTAAATACCTACAGAAATAAAATAATAAAAAAAAAACGCGTGTAGCACCGTACACGTGTTAGAAGTAAAACTTCTGTAGCTAGATCATTAAGTGGTACCTATACTATACACCTATACCTACCTATACTAAAAGAGATTTAAATTTCCAATTTTGAGATCCAATCTCTGCTTCAAGTTACTTTTAAGTTTCAGACGTCCGATTATTTGAAATTATTTTATACTTGTACTTACTTTTAATACGTCATGTCATTTATTTCCCACCATTCCTTATCTACAATTTGTCGCGCTCGTGGTGATATACTTAACTCATTCAATAGTGTCACTACTATTTGCATCTCGCTCAGATTATATACCATCTGACGTCACGTCTTTAAGCCGTCTCGCTCAAATGTATGCATTGCTTTGCTTGTTTTAGAAATCCATATCGACCCGTGTGACATTGATGAAACTCTTTTCTTACAAACTGTATGGATCGCATCGCACAGCTGTCAAACATAAGTTCCGGTTCCAACAAAGAGGTTGAACGAAGTAGTTTGAGTCATGCTAGATATTAGGCTACTAACGCCATCTAGCGAAAGAGAGTGAGCGCCATCTTGGCCATACCGGAAATCAAGAACTCGTGGAAGAATGCTTAAAATAATTTTTATTTGTTAACGTTTCATCAGGTTTTTCTCTCACTAATTAACATTCTTTATTGTACGAATGTATTATTATCTTATCTGATTAGTTAAAAACCGTATTGAAAATAGTTGCGGTTCTAAAAGTCTTCAGCCGACCCTGACGTCACCGATTCCAATTTCCGTTACATTTCTTAGCCACTCGTGATAGCACCCGGCTAGTAGCAAGTGAAAAGCAAATATATGAATAACCCACAGTTGAGAGGTTAAATAAATTTTACCCCCGTGCCCCAAGAAGTTTTACTTCAAAAACAAACATTTTGTTTGATTTTGGCCCTTGGTGGTGGAGTGTTAATAAAGAAAAGATTGAATTTACCGTTTACTACAAATATTTGGAGGGAACACGATCATTATTGGTAGAGTCTGGAGAGTGGTCCAATTTGGACGAGTGCTTTTCTATAGCGGCCACACTGCTGTTTATATTATCTTTGGCCATCGTGACATTGATGTTTAGGTCACCGTCAAAGTATGAAAACCGTCATTCTGTTGGATACATCTGCAACTGACCAGTTACACTGTACAATGATGACACATTTCATTTTTTGCCGGTAACATACACGTATATCCGGTGACATGTACGTACGGTGTTACAAGCATAAGTTTTTTTTATTTGCCGCGCTTTGCGATGTTCAGCCAGCCAATATAGCCAGACTCTATAATGCGAATGTTAAAATTTAATCATTATCTTCAATTGACCCTGTGAGCATACGCTCATACACCTACTATCATTAGGTGACGAAACAGTATTTTCTATTTTATTTTAATTTCACCTTGACCTTAACCTTGAACTTTGAAGTTAAAACTCACCCGCTATCTTTTCTCCCACAGTTGCCTAGCCCTGCTAAAGCAAGAGTTCATGGATGACCTCAAACGGAAGTACAACGTGACCTTCGAAGAGGAACGGAAGCCGGAATCCATCTTCCTGTCGCAAGCGAAGAGCCTTCTGTATAACCATGGGAAGGTACCGAGTATTGATTGAGTTAGCATTGTGCTAGTCAAACTTGATACTCTTTAGGGTTAATAACCAGGAGGGTGCCAAACTGGACCTAACCCTCTGCTGCTGTCTGTTCGTCAGCGGAATGTATCTCACGAACCGTAATAGGTAGAGAGTTGAAATTTTAACAGTATGTGTAAATGTGACGCCGCAAACAAAATTCAATAAGGGTGTCCCCATACAAGAAACTTGATTTAAGAATTACGAGTTTTTGTACTTATTCTAGTACGGTATCTCTTCGTGTGTGTGATCGCCTCGCACTTGACCGATTTTAGGACCTGTCAAAACGGTAAGTTTGTGAGAGTTCCATGAAATACTAGCATGTTATCTAGAAAATAGGAAGAATATCTTTTGATTCCGGAAGTGATTTTTTAATGAGACTACAATAGATTTTCTACCGGTCCTACGAGGTTGGTATTGGTACATTCCACTTTTCAAGTTCAAATTCTATGGTAAAGGAATGATAACTCTTTCTGTTCCCGTGTGTGTACAATTCCCATTACGTAATAATTGAAACAAAAAGTAAACTTTAGAAAAAACCGACTTCCACAAACCCTATTTGATTAGATTGAGTTTAATACAAACTGTAACCCCTTATCCCCCCCCCTTGGAGAATTAATTTTGTCAAATCCCATCTCAGTGCTACCTCACGCTACTAAGGAACCTCTGTACAAAGTTTTATGGCTCTAGGTCCACCGGTCTAGGCTATGCGTTGCCTGCCCGTCAGCCACGCATTGTATTTGTACCTAGTATTGAGCAGTTCTGGTGGCCATATGTGGTCTTCATCAGCAGTTCCGCATCACAATATTAAGCTTACCGTGAGTAAATGCACGAGTTATTACTAAAAACACAAAAATCACTATAGGCCTGCCTATAATATTTGAAGAGTTCCCTGGATTTCTCCAGGATCCCATCTTCAGATCCTGACCTGGTGTCAATGGGACCATTGGGAAGGTAAACCCTGCCAAACAAAAAAATAATTTTCCAAATCGGTCCATCCGTCTAGGCGCTATCGGGGCACATACATAAAAAAAAGATCCGGATGAATTGCAAACCTCCTCCTTTGGGAAGTCGGTTAAAAAGACACTGAGCGACAGGGATGATGGCATGTGTGTATTATTATATTACTAGCTGCCCGTTGCGCGACTTCGCAGCGCGTTTTAGGTAAGTATTCTCATAGTTCTCGGCCACAAAACGATTCGTTCATCATTTTGAAAATCCATATCGACCTCTGATGGATTTAATACGCATCAATTACGCTCAGATTTACGAAACTCTTTGCTTACAAACTGTATGGGTCGCAAACTCGCAACGCACAGCTGTCAAAAAGTTCCGGTTCCGCGAGTTCCGCTTCCAACAAAGAGGTTGAACAAAGTAAAGCGATGCTAAATATATGGCTACCAACGCCATCTAGCGAAAGAGAGTGAACTTCTCATACAAAAGTTATTTACAATTTTTGGCTTTTTCTCTACGTTTTTCCTTATTTTATTTTTACCTAAACCTCCGGACAGACACAAATAAAACCCAATAGGCATTATACATATCGGTTGGTCCAATTAACAGGAAAAGGAAGACTAACACACATTTTATTTTTGAAAGTATAGATGGCTACTGGCCTACGGTTGCGGTTGCGGCTGAAAGTCTACGCATATGCAATCCCTGTTGCTCAGTGGTTTTTTAAGTGACGGGAACTGAAGTTTCCCAACAACTATGATTTAATTTTAATAGATTGGCGCTTAATCTCAGTTTAATTGCTGAAACATAGTTGTAAAGTAATTTTAAGAGTATAATGATTTAAAAACTGAACAGGAACACATGAGATTATTATCAAAATATTTTATTACTGGATTAAGTAAGTATATTTATTTAATCTTTTATTATTATATAACATTCCAGTGATGTCAGAAAATAGATCAGGAATTAATTATTTAGTTCACTTTCATATACATGTCGCTGCCATTTGGTTAAATTATGATTAACCAAATACACAGGGTCGTTAATTAAGAGCCGGCGCGTTCAAACAAACGGCTACATGTCCGCCAGGCAAGTGATTGCGGGATGAAACGTTCAGAACTTTTATGATTCTGAAGCAATGACTGTCCCCATATTTTTTATGGGATATGAAAATATATGATTATTTTTTATGCATGAAGAGGCTGTGATGTATGAAAACGCCAGAGGCTTAAGACATGAAAATCATCATAATAATTCATACGATGATACCTATTTATAGGCGCGTTCCGTAAACCGCCAAAATCGATTACAGCGTCTCTAACTGAAGCCATGGTTTTGTATCGCTAAAACTGACTCGGAACGGCCTCGTAGACGCTGTAATTGATTTTATCGTGATTCGGAACGGGGGGTATGAGTGAGAAACATATTAAAGTAATCTATACAATATTAATGTACGTACCTCGAATTAAAATAGTATTTTAACACGAATATAATAATACGGCACTATATCTGTTGTGTATAGCATAAGTGTAACATACTTAATTTTACTTATTTAATTATAGATGAAGGAACCTGCGCATGAATGGAACTAGCGCGAAAGTAAATTCGAAAAGTTTAATTATGGAACTCAGCAAATGAACTGAACAACAGCGAACGAAGACTTGTAGGGCTGTTTGGGTATTCGGAACAGGGCCTTAGAATATTTCTTGTAAACATGTTACAGTCAGTAATGGATAGCCTAGGCCAGGCTGCATATGAGTTTAGTACCTAGGCCCTGGTAAATCCGTTTCTGACTGTAGCTGCAGTCGCAATATTTTCGTATGATTATTGGATGTCAAGGTTGTAAAAGTCTTATTATTTTATACATGGTTATTTTGTTTTAGGCATTGGCGAAATCCTTATTGGACAGACAAGACTTACGCCCAGCTCCCGAAAGAAAAATTTGCGGTGACAACTTGTCAATCTATTGTCAAACTCATTTCAGCCAATCACGTGCCGATTTGACGACCTTTGTGGCGCAGCGGTTGCGCATCTGCCTACCATGCGAGAGGTCCCGGGTTCGAATCCGGGCGGGGGACAAAAAAAAACCCCAGGTCTTGGATGTTTACATGTTTGTGATGTCGCTTGTTCCGGTTCCCACGACCCTGTGTCGTATCCTAGTGTGGAACCAGAAGCAATGTATGTGCCTGTATGTAAATGTTTGTTTATTTTGAATAAATCTCCGATTATTCGCTTGTTACATTTGATCACTCTTTCAGAAACTGGGGAAGAGTCAAGAAACGGTAATGAGACAGGTCATAGAATAGAACAGAACGAGGAAGCATGCGTGCTTGTCTTATTATTTCCTCATTATGTTCTGTCTTCTGTCTCTTGTCATCATCTTGTCTGTCCAGTGGGAATTGCCCCATTGATTTATCAAAACATTGTAGATTTTGGTGTTTCAATTATTTTGAATTATGTTATTTTATCGTATAAATAAATTAAACTTATTCATTGCCAAAGAATAAAATACATCATGTGCCTAAGTATTACCATTGAGTACCTATTTAATGTTATTAAAATACAATAATGCTGAATCTGTCTTTGATTATAGTTAATATGCTTCATTGGATATCATCCTTGACTCGGCATTTCCCAATAAACTATTACTATTTGGATTTTCCTTTGTCGTCAACAGCCATAGTAGCACAATAACCTGGAAATCCATTTCTTGAATCTCCTTCTTCAATGTAGCTACAGCTTTCTTAGCACTTACTAAGGGGGAATTGTCATTCATAGACGACCCTTTTGATTCCGTCTTTTGCTTAACACTTTCCACTTTTGCCGTCAGTTCGTTCAACATCTCTTGCCTCTCTGTGACGCCCACACTAACTTCTTTATATTCATTTGTGACTTTGTTCAACTCATCTAAAAGAGATCCGTATTGACGCACCAACTCTTCAAATTGCTCGTTCAGGATATTCTCTCTTGCTGCCACTTTATCCATAGTGGAACTGATATTTCCGTGTAGTTTATTCAGTTGTATTCCTGTGGTTTTGAATCTTTCGAATAACTCTTCTTTATATGTTTTCATTTGGGCATGTCTCGCTCTCCAGTCTCGTCCGTCGGCGGATATCTTCAGTCTTAACGCCGGCGCGACTCTTTCCAACTCCAGTTTCCACGCTTCCCAATCATGTACTTTACCGTTCTCAGTATCCTTCTCTTCTTCAAAGTTTTCTCCTTCAGAATCCTCGGAATAAATAGCCATCTCCTCTTCGACTTTATCGAGTATTATCTCGGTTTCGTCTTCCACCTGATCGATATCTTCGGTAGAGTCTTCTTCATTGATTTCCACTACAGGCTTGTTCCACTCGAAGCCGATTTTCTTCATAGCTTCGTCTGCCAATACGTTGAGGATATAGGAGACTTGTTGTCCAAAGCCTTGCTTCAGTTTGTGCGAAGAAAAGTCAACGGCGATCTCCTTTTCTCTCAGTACGTCTAGTATACCGGCGATGATGGAGTTGGGGTCGTCTTCCTCGTGAGGCTGTTCGAAGTCTTTCCCCGTCTTCCTGATGAGCCAGGCGGCAGTGGATGCGAAGACGAAGAACTGCTCGCCTGGGTTCGTGGAGGTTATGAAGTAGTACCGACTCATTGGCTTCATTTTGATCTCGGGACGGAGCTCTGTATCGATCTTTAGGAGTCGGAGTTTGTCTATGATATTTAAATCCATCGCGGCAAGTTATTGTCGTAAAAAACACGTGGTTAATATTGTATTTAATCAAGCTATTTGATATTTATCGCACTATTGCAGTTGCAGACACTATTATTGACGTTTTGTTTGTTATTGTTGTGGTACCGTTGCCAAAGCAACGGAGAGTGGGTTAACCATAGAGGACGCCTATTAAATATTTAATAAAAAAAGGTTCGTGTTTCGAGAATCTGAATTTTACACTTGCATAACAAATGAAACTTCAGACCCCGTGACATTGTAATCTGTGACCCCGTGCGAGATGGCAGATAATTACCATTACCTCGTAGTAGTTATTGTTCTGAGCGTAGTATATTATATTATCTTTGGTGGCAGAGGCACAGCTGGAGTCTGTGCAAACGTTCCTAAAATACGCTAACCCAAGTCTGTTTCAAAAAATTACCATGTACACGTAAGACGTCTGACGTGCTGCACTTAGGTAAATCATTAGCCTAATAGCGAATTTCCTTTGTTTACCCTTTTAGTGTTTTTGGCAGAAGTCCCCCAATTAATACGTCGGCCTCACTAGCTCGTTAGCGCTAGTTTAAAATTAACCAATGTTTAGAAACAAGACGTTTGACGATGGACGAAGTTCTCGCCTACTATCTATCGTAATAGTATGCGCAAAAAAAAATTGGCTAAAAACCAAAACTTCTTATCTATATTAATAATTAGGTAACCATATTAATCAGAGTTTGAAATACCATGACGTCCATACTTCGATCATATAAGATCGAAGCGTCCATGACCCAAACCCACAACCTAACTATGCCCTAACTACTAGCTAATCCAATGGACGAAAATACACAGTTCTTTTGTTTTGTTTTTTCATAAGTTTAGAACTTTTAGAACTTTATGTTACGGCATGGGCATGCTGAAAATCACGCATCGTAGACTTTGGACGGTAGCTGGACTAGTTTTATACATATAGCCTTTAGGATCTTAAAAAAAACTATTTTTATCATTATAATTAATAGGGTATGCGTTAGGACAACGCTAATGATCGTATTATCTGTACCGACAAGTGACCTGATTCCACCTCAACACTCGGAAAGTCTAAAAACGTCTCACACCGTATGTCAGTGACCTTCATTCTGTACTTTCGGCCATGAAAATGTCCACTTTGGTGTATCAATGCCAACAGATTCTATCCAGACCAGAAAAATTAAATAAGGTATCACACGAGTACATGACTGTGGTAATGAATGCCGAGGGGAGGTATGTTGATGACGAATACAAGAGACATGAAGACTTGGCTCAAACCAAACCGGATGGCACGTACACGTAGCGCGTCGGAGATATCGCGTTGCATCTTCTCCGAGTTGAATTTTAACGTGAAATAAATAAAAAAGTTCCATAATAAAGAGTGGTTTTATCTCGTATTACTGACTGCCTCGATAAAATTAGAAACTCAACTCCTAGCAGGCAGACACAGAAAGGCGCGCCGGCTCAGTGCAGTAGACGCTTGACGCCCGACGAAACTGAGCGTCCGATCCGGTTTAAATTTAGAATTTTTGTTTTCTTTTGTTTTTCACAGTGATTACGAAACGGTCATATTTTTGTGCCAGTGATATCGCCTCTATATTAGATACCGTGTGCGTGAGGCTTTACCTGTGGTTTTTAATTATTCAAGTAGGTACAGTGCTGTGTGTGATGTGTTGTTGCTAAAGTTGGCGAAGGTAAGTCTCACTTGCTTTATATGGACTGGTAGTTTACTTTTAGGGCAGGAAATGTTTTTTGGCTTGATCATAACATTTCCATAATGGAGGAAGTGGTTGGATTAGTTAGGCTGTAGGTAAGCATAATAATTTATTGTGTGAATCGGTGAAACATGTGTTTAGATAAAACTATGCCAATACAATAAAATTTCAATGAACCCGGTGAACCTAACCCAAATATGACCATGAATGAAGTCAACTTTATACTTCCTATACCTAGATATGATTCTTGATGCGAAAGACTAAGAAAAATCATCTGACCCTTTAAGAGTTAAAGGGTTAATAAAATAGAAGTTCAACATCAGCTGCACGAAAATGTATGCGCCTATGATACTTAGGTATAATTATACAATATTATATGCTTACCTACAGATTTTTTTAATTATAACTACATAATTTATGACTAAAACGTACTTAACTCTATATATAGGTAATTACATTGTAGTCTTAAAACTTATTAAAGAGAATTTAGTCTGCACTGTCTGTATAGATACCTAGATATTATTAGTAGGTACTCCTATCTACAAGCTTAGGATAAAATCTTTTTCGGACTGATAAGACCAAAATAATTATCGTTTTCAGGGTTCCGTACCCAAACGGGACCCTATTACTAAGGGTCCGCTGTCCGTCCGTCTGTCTGTCTGTCTGTCACCGCAGGCTGTATCTCATGAACCGTATAGTTAGACAGTTAAAATTTTCACAGATGATGTAATTTCTGTTGCCGCTATAACAAAAAATACAAAAAAACAGAATAAAGTAAATATTTAAGGGGGCTCCCATACAAACAGAAAAACATGTTTTTTTTAAAAGTTTTTATAGATAATGGTACGGAACCCTTCGTGCGCGAGTCCGTCTCGCACTTGGCTGTTTTTATGTGTGCTGATTTGTATTGTAGGGATTTATTTATGAGGACCTCTCTTTAGTATCTATGTACAGTCAACAGCTAAGTCTGAACGCTAAGAATATGACGTATGCAATTGGACGTTTGGTCACGCTACGCTAGCGTCACCAAATGTCAAATCGCATACATTTTGAGTTTTCGTTTCGTTTCGTTTTCGTAGCGCTATTAACTTTGTCTAGGCCTACTGGTGCTTTTCGGTTTCGTTCATCTGAGGTTGAGTCGATAGAATTTGGAAACTTTTACAGGTCTGACATCAATTTTATCATACCCTATGGCGTAAAAGGACTAAGTAGTTGCCAAGGCCGTAAAAACACAATAAAAAAACACCTAAAATGGCTCCAACAACCTTCATTACTCCATAGCTGCGGCGATGGGCTAGCCCCCTGTCACGCAAAATGGAGTAATGAAAAACTGGCTAAAAGTGGGCACAATTGTGCCTCTGCCATCCCGTATGGGAAAAGGCGTGACGCCATGTCATGTGACTCCAACAGCGTCTTGTGTTGTTTGGTTTCGTTCAGTTCTTATTGTGACGGTTTATTATAGCAGTTTCGTTCGCATCACATCACTTCATCAACGAAACAATGGTCATTGAAATAGGGCTCACGAGCGCATCTTATTAACTATTGTTCATCAGTGCATTAGTTCAAGACGGTTCTAACATTTCGATCGTAGGTAAAGACGAGGAATTGAGTTTCAGTGCGGACAGGCGTTTTTTTGCTGATGGTACGTATTGTGTTCTTCCTGTTATTGTGTTTTGTGAATTGACAATATCTGAATTATCTAATTATACTAGTATATACATGCATGCTCACGCCTTTTCCCCGGAAGAGGGGCAGGCAGGCATACTAAAGACTCTTTATTAATCTGTGCTAAAGTAAAGACCTCCTCTTGTTCAACGATCCTCGCATAGGTGAGCGATTCCTCCAAAATATGACCATGTTTGAAAAGTCTCTTTTTCTGCAACTTTTACGTCATTTCTATTCAGAAACACGAGCTCTTTTCATCCCTATGGAGAAAAAAAGTGTCCCAAAAATTCCATTTACCTATATTTTTTTACCACTTAATCTATCATCATCTGTAAAATCGTGACGAAATAGGACAAAATAAACTGGGACATTTTTTCCTCCATGGGTGTGAGAAGAAAGGGCTCGTGATTCTGAATAGAAATTACGTAAAAGTTGCAGAAAGGGAGACTTTCAAATATGGTCATATTTTGGAGGAATCGCTCAGGTAGAGCTCGTCTAAGCTGAAATGACGCGCCCCACTCCTTGGTTTCGTATTTACTTGTCATACAAAACCAAGGAGTGGGGCGCGTCATTTCAGCTTAGACGAGCTCTACCATAATATCTCGCTTACTCAACATTCCTATGATTCTTCTTAAAAGAGTCCCTCAACTCATCATATTTGATAGTGTTATAGTATACCTTGGTAAGAAAATCTAGGTTGATATTAATTAAACATTTATATTGGCTGTCTTGTATTGTATAATGTTTTGTGGTTGTGGCTTACATCACATTTAATACAGCATCTCCGATTACGGAAATTAAAATTGATATCCTGCAAAAAATATAACACGTATAAATAATTATGTTAGGGTTTTTTTTTAATGGATCTGGCGGTCACTATATGTGAATAATAACTGTAAATAAAAAATCTAACACACCCAACATAATAAATGAAGTCTATTCGGCTGACTTGTTTTCTTGTTTAGCTGATATGATAACTTTGGACTCACTGAACCGATCTTATTTTTTTTTAATCACATGACAGCAAAGTTTTCTACCATTTACAAAAAAAACCGCATCCAAATCCGTCAACCCGTTTGACCGCTAGGGTGCCACAAACCCACAAAAACAGAAAGACAGACTCTTCAGGCATGTAAGACTCCTCTTTTTTCCTCGGGGGTTAATGATATATGGAATCAAAACACAGGCCTGGGCTCTATAGGTTTGATTGAACCATGACCTTCATATAAGTAGGTAGGTACATACAGTTTGTCAATAAAGTAGTGACATTAAATGATGGCAACATTTACAGACTACTGCGTGTTTTCTTTAGTGACATATTTAGCTTGTCCATCAAAATACTCAGTGGTGCCCTAATATGTCACGTAAGTTGCCATTATTTTATGTCACGACTTTATAGACTGTACCTAAAGCTAAAACGAAAAGAACCTCAATCCAGAGACTGGTGATACTATTCTCTCAATTTCAGAGATAGAAAAAATGCCAAGCTAAGAGTTTGCGTATAATTATAAGAAGATAAGAAGAAGAAAACATACATTTGATTTTAATTTTAACTTTTTTTCTAGAATACTTTTTTTTTTTAATTCTTTTCACTACTTTCTATTTCTGTTTGTGTAATTACTGATTAGTCTTAATAGTCTTAATTTGAAATAATTAAGTTATAGGTGTAGCAGATGACATATGTCTTCTAAGCATGCTGTCAGGACATCTTAAGGTTTAATCACTAGTTTAGTATGTAAAACCTATACTCTAAGGAATGCAATGTGATTTTACTGTTTTGTTCTGCAATAAAATAAAATTTTGTACTCTATACCAACCAGGCTAAAAAAAAGTTAACTTTTACTTTACTACACATGTCACCGAGGAAACAGTACAATTTATCTTGAATGTGTAACACTTCGGGAGAACATGGTTAAAAAAACAAGTTTTGAAAGTAAGTGCCGGTCGATGAACCCAGTCTCCGGTAAAATATTCGAATGCCTAGCTACCTAGCCAGTGACATTGTAGGCTGAAGGCTCTGGGTTGGTAATTTACAAAAATCTAGCTGAAATAATACAAAGGCTTCAGGGGCAAAGTAGATAAGTGATCTCAATAACATATTTGAACCCTTTGGTTGGTAGGTTAGGTGGTAACCATCTGTTTCCTATCGCCGGAAGTGTAGGTAGTCGTTTATTTATGGAAAACATCTAAAGAGTTGCTCGTCTACATGTTCCTAAGGTTTTATATCAAAACCCGTTTGGCTATTATGCTACCTGGTGAATAAAACGCTCATTAGCTCTTATCATTACTGGTGAATTTATTCAACCATACGAAAACCATTTTAACGCTATTAGATTTTTTTAATTTAAAGCACGTGCATCGCTTTCTCAGTTCCTACGGCCTACGTCTCCGACATTTTATCAACATTTTTTCACCAATACGGAGACTGACGGATTGATAAAATATTTCAATAAATGCAATGAAAAAATCGGATTGACTGTTTCATTATCTGAATGCACAGATTAATAACTGAATGGGAAAATATCGATAAAGAACCATACTAACTTTTCTTGGTAAATATTTTTTGGGTTTGTAACAAATATGGACTGTCCCTGATGGCGCTTCCCTGCGCCATCAGGGACAGTCCATCTCTCTTCATTTTCAGAAATCGTGTAAAGGAGCATTATCTTTCTCTTTCATAAAGTTAGTAGGTATTAAATATGTATTAGGGTTTATTTATGTTAAGATATATATGATTAATATGTATTCATGTAGGTACTTAGGTATTTATTATATTCAGTAATTTAGTAATATAATTTATTTATATTTTATTTTTACTTTAGCACATAGGCCTACCCGTTTTGAGTTTTAAAATTTATCCTGTCCATCCTGGGTTTGCTGGAAGAAATCTCTTTTTAGAGATAAGCTTGCCTTTGTTCATGCCTTTTCTGTATTGTTTGTGTTTTTTTCTGATATGTGCAATAAATATATACGAAATACTTTCTAATAATTCAGACTTCAACTAATAAAGACTAGCTATAAAGTGTTTTCTATTAGTAATAATTAGACACTTAATTAGATAATGCCTGCGAGTCTGAAGGCGACACGAACTATACTAACTAAATTTATTAAAATGGTGTGTTTGAAAATGTAATATGTGGCCACCGCGCAAGAGCTGTGGGATTTGAAGGTTGTCAGTTTAGTGCCTTTAGTTCCTCCAGTTTAGTGGTTTTGACACCTCGAGAATAGCCCAAAATATCTATGTTATTATTCGGGTTGAAGAAGACAGTCTTACCACAGATACTATAATAGTCTTACGAAACGTTCAACTCAATCATGTTATGAATGAGACATGACAATAGATGCCGCCTGACCAAAACAAAAATATTATATCCATTGGATGCTCTATTTATGGCTATCATGACGCACATTGGCAATTGATTAACACCGCATTCTAAACACATCATCGATCTAATCGTAGATATATCACGAGGGTAGTTCGCCAAGTTTCTCTATCAACACACGGAAATCAGTCGCTGTTTTGATTTCTCGGGTGACCCTCGGCAAAGTGCAGCAAAGGTTGTTCTTTACTGCATATTTTCAAGTACCGAAAAACTACGGAACTAAGTGTTTTAACACTCATATGAATCGAAATGTGACTTTTCGGTGTGCGTTCCAAAGCGAAATGGACTCATGTGCCTGATTTTATCCAATGTTTAAAAAGTTATTCAAAAGGTTTTTAGTGATATTCTTCGTATTTAGCTATTTAGACGATATTTGCGACACGGTGACAGTATGAATTCAAAAGGCGGAAAACAATATTTACTTAATTAAATTGTGTAATATTTTTGTTCGTTTTGAAATATGAGCCCGCTATCTGCAATTAGAAAATATAAGCGACAAATGTAAGTAAACATAAATTTTTATTTTAATATCAATACGTCATACCTACTTACTTAAGTCACAATAAATTAGTAGGTAACAAGATCTGACACTCATATTTCTAATTCTAATTAGATTGCAAGAGGCGTCATAACTTCCGTTCTTATAAAGTTCACAAGGAATTGCTAGGAATATTTGACGGGATATTATTGGTCTCTAATAAAGCGATAGCCAAAGCCGTAAGATGACGCAATGTTTTTCTTTTCCAAAATCACTCTTCTAAACTCAGTTGAATGTGCGTCACGAGAAGCCCTAACCTTCTCAACGTACGTCGTCATAGATGTCTTCATTGACAAAAACTATTAGGTCATTACTGTACTGACTTGCTCCCTTTTTCATATCATTCATTCATTATCTATGTAAAGAACAGCCAGCGTGATGTAATATGGTCCAATCTTACTAGACATCTTGGTAAAGGCCTGTGCCCCTCAGGGATGACATTAATAGACTACATTTACTTTTACTATATGTAAGTAACAACCCCTTAAACATTTACTCCATCGTTCTGTGATACCCTGCTTGCTAGTATTTGGCGGACAACTCGGTTGGCGGCTTGAGCTCACCTTGAATCGAGAAAGCTCTCAGACAAATTGTAAACAGACGTCTGTGTCATGTGTGTGTATGCGGTGCGATTCTTCTTAATTAGTTGGGGTTTTTTAAAGAATCACATTTTCGAAAACTACATAGACACGTCTCACAGTCTATTAGAGATAGAAGAACTCACTCAAACTCTTTCTCAGGTATCGACTTCTAGACTGTATTAGAGTTGTAGGATTGTAGTTGGGTTGGTGATCAGTGATCACTTTTAAAATACTTAAACCCTCTCGCTCCGACGTCTATTGTTCTGCATTGTAAGTTTGTTCAGCCGGCCTATGTCCTTATGAGAGAATACCGATTAATTGAGAGGGTTTTAAGAATTTTGAAAGTGATCGATCATCAACCCAATGGGAATGGAATTGTAATAAAATAAATTTATATGGCCTCGCCAAACTAACGCATCTTTAGAGAAATTTGTAACTTTTACTAGTTTACAAAGCATGTCAGGGTCAGTGTGTACAACGTGTACAGTGTTTCTCTGAAATTGACCCATATAGTTGAGTATTTATAGGTCAATCAGTCGAGATGTTTCGTCTTGAATTATTTAGTGGATAGGCAGGGACGAAGAAAAGGAATTATATTTGAGAATGGCCTAAATTGTGTAGGAATGTCGTCTTTTTCTCCCATGTATCAGAGGATTGCCGTTTGCACTTTGATCTGCACCAACCATCTATAAAAGCTTGAAAGGCCGCGTTCCTCCAAGATAGAAGCCTAAGGTCCTGTACGGTAGATTAATTTCGCAATTACTCTTTTATTCTGTGTCTAGGTTTGGGAACAGGATACAGCGATGTCACAAACTTATGGACATCCAAGACCATAATGATTAATAATTTGCCAGATCCAAAACATGGCGCAAAATACGGCGTTTCGTGAACAAAAGATGTCCTTTGGCAGGATTGATCTGTAGGTCCAAAGGTTGGATTTAAGAAGTGGAGCCACCTGGATTTGTGATGCAGGGGAAGGAGGGGGATGGGTAAAGTTTGTATGGGCAAAAATAAAATACTTGACCTATGAAGCTGTAATTTGGCAAGTTTGTAAGAAGTTTAAAGAACCAGAACGTAAGGTCAGTAACTAATTATTTTAAAAAATTGGCCCACAAAGGGCAAAAAAGGGGGCCATAGTTTGTGCAAAATACAAAAAATCCCAGACATATGAAGCTGTAATTTGGCAGGTAGGTAGTTTAAAGCAAAGAGTTTGCATCCTCCTTGTTTAAAGATTCCAGACATAAGTTCAGTAAGTACTTTTTGAAGTAAAACTTCTTGGGGCACGGGGGTAAAATTTATTTAACCTCTCAACTGTGGGTTATTCATATATTTGCTTTTCACTTGCTACTAGCCGGGTGCTATCACGAGTGGCTAAGAAATGTAACGGAAATTGGAATCGGTGACGTCAGGGTCGGCTGAAGACTTTTAAAACCGCAACTATTTTCAATACGGTTTTTAACTAATCAGATAAGATAATAATACATTCGTACAATAAAGAATGTTAATTAGTGAGAGAAAAACCTGATGAAACGTTAACAAATAAAATTATTTTAAGCATTCTTCCACGAGTTCTTGATTTCCGGTATGGCCAAGATGGCGCCGCCGCCGCTGGCTGGGGCAAACACTGGCAAACAAAACCAGTGACGTGACCAAAAACTACTTCGTTCAACCTCTTTGTTGGAACCGGAACTTATGTTTGACAGCTGTGCGATGCGATCCATACAGTTTGTAAGAAAAGAGTTTCATCAATGTCACATACGGGTCGATATGGATTTCTAAAATGATGAACGAATCGTTTTGTCGCCGGTAACTATGGAATAGGTACCTAAAACGCGCTGCGTAGTCGCGCAACGGGCAGCTAGTAATCGCATAAAGTCACTTAGAATCATCCAAATGTGATATTTAGTTTTCAAGCAAATTCCGATGTGATGGATGGCTGCATTAAGACTTCTTGAAAACAATAAGTAGGTACCTAGAACTGTTCTAAAGCCACTTTTTATTATATAGTGCAGTTCAAGTCACAAATTAGCAGTTTAGCTACTAAGTACGTGTTATACCTACCTATTTAATGTTTATCTGTAGTAAACGGCCAAAGCGAGGTCTACAGTTTACAGAGCCATAAGTTTAATGGCTTATTGTTTCGCTTATTTGTTTGTATGTAATTTTTGTAATACATATTTTAAAGTTGAATTGTTGTTATAACTGTTGAAATTATACGATTTTGATTTTAATAAGCTTTTGTAATTTTAAAGTTAATGCTTCATGCCAGTCAATAATGTTGAAGTAAAATATCAAAATCGAGGTATGTCGTATGGCGGACTAAGGAAATGTCAAGAATAAAATTAAATAAGAGTTACGTCATCGCTTCGCGATGAAGTAACCCTAAAAAATCCTAGCAAAGTAGGTATGTATAGGTTAGCGGGGGTAGCATAAGGCACGCCAGTCACCCCAGCCACGCATTTTGTCACAATTTAATGTCATATCATAATGAATGCGCGCTATTTTATGGAGAAACATCATTGAGACGCGAAAGGAGTTGGCAATTTGGCAAAATGACTGCCCCAGACATGTACAAAGACTTCTCAACAGCCAATTAATAGCATTTAAATATTCTCTCATAAATTACTGCGTCTTTAGTTAGTTTGTAGAACTTGAAGGAAATGATTAAATAATTATGAGTTGTCACTTCATACTCTATGATTCCGCCATTGATTAGTGACTTTTGCCATCGTTAAAAATAACATGCAACATAATTGCCAACTAGCAAAACTGTTGAAAACAGGAGGTTTCCAGAGGAGTGGCTAGATGGCGTTATGTTGCATGTTATTGCAAAATGGTGCTTATTTCTAGCGACGGCAAAGGTCACGGAATCATATTGGAATCACGGAGTATTGAGTAACAACTCTTATTTACCTATATTTAATAAAAAAAAATCTTCAAGTTCTACAAACTAAATACAGACGCAGTAAATTAAATTTATGAATGAATATTTAAATGCTATTGGCTGTTGAGAAGTCTTTGTACATGTCTGGGGCAGTCGTCCATATATTGATTTAGCCATCTTCTTTGTCATTTATCTGCGCGACTGAGGTGAGTGGCAAGCCTTATGGTAGCCCCGCAGGTACACATTAACTTGGAATAGTTGAAAATACGTACTCGATCAATTAAATAAAGGGACTGGGCACAGAGACAAGCAAAGCAATGCATACATTTGAGCGAGACGGCTTAAAGACGTGACGTCAGATGGTATATAATCTGAGCGAGATGCAAATAGTAGTGACACTATTGAATGAGTTAAGTATATCACCACGAGCGCGACAAATTGTAGATAAGGAATGGTGGGAAATAAATGACATGACGTATTAAAAGTAAGTACAAGTATAAAATAATTTCAAATAATCGGACGTCTGAAAATTAAAAGTAACTTGAAGCAGAGATTGGATCTCAAAATTGGAAATTTAAATCTCTTTTAGTATAGGTAGGTATAGGTGTATAGTATAGGTACCACTTAATGATCTAGCTACAGAAGTTTTACTTCTAACACGTGTAAGGTGCTACACGCGTATTTTTTTTTTTAAGATTTGCCCCACAAGGGGCATAAAAGGGTGTTTGGTATCGTTTTCGTATAAAAGAAATATGAAGATTCTATTTTGAATGTTATTAAGGGACACTTTCATACAGAAAGCCTATAATTATTGTAAAAAAGTTAATTCCTTATTTAATTTTGGCAGGATTTCGAAAAAAAAAATTCTGAACTTACGTCCTAGATCTTTAAACTACCTACCTGCCAAATTACAGCTTCATAGGTAAAGTTTTTTTGTATTTCACAAATTTCGGCCCCCTTTTTTGCCCCTCATGCAGACAGAACTTTGGAAAAAAATACTGAACTTACGTCCTGGATCTTTAAACCACCTACCTGCCAAATTACAGCTTCATAGTTCAAGTACATATATATTTTTTATCCATACAAACTTTGCCCCTCTCCTTCTTTCCCCTGCATCAGAATTCCGGATGGCTCCACTTTTTAAATCCATCCTTTGGACATACAGATCAATCCTGTCAAGGGTATCTTTTGATCTGAGCTTTTGATCACGAAACGCCGCCGCAGCTAATAGGCTTGTGGCCTGTCAAGTCAAAATAGATACTTTTTATGAACTGTCAAAACGGAACTTTTGTTCCTGAGTTCTATAAAATAACAACAGAATGACGTCATGTAAAAGTGCCATCAAATTCTGTCTTTTTTTGCACAAAATTGACTATAAAATATATCTGCTGGAAATATACAATTCTGAGAATGTCAAGCCATTTTGTACATAATGCTTCAACTTAAGACTTGTTCCTAGATTTATTGGATTACCTTGACCACAAGCCTTAGAATGGACGCTAAAAGAGCTAAAGTGATTTCTGCTACAAACTGCGAAAGTTCAGAACCTCTAGACTAGAATGTCGCAACATAGAACAAAGAAACAAAAGATTGCCGGTGCCCTGTTATCATAATTCGTTTGTTGTATTGTAGTTTCGACTAATCTATGCCAACTAGTTTGAAAGATTGCAACCGGGCAGCCGCGGACGCGTGTTATAGGGCACGGCCCCGTCTTAATTTTAAATACCCGACCTATATCGCTGGGTGAACTGAACCATGAATGCAGGCGGGCGTGGATTAGTGGTTGTTTCGACTTGTTTATTAGGACAAAGACTGTACTGTACAGCCCCTTTCGCTACGAGAGGCTAGCTAGAATATATTAGGCGATTTCACGTTTACCGTGCAATGTCACGTTGTACTTCAAATCGTCAAATCGCATACTTACTTTTTTTTTTGCGGTGACGGTAAGGTATGAAAACCAAAGCCTGAGACCGAAGCAATCCCATAACCTTAGATTATCCCATGACCTATAAAAAGGTAGATATTTTGTATTGACTGATTGAAGTAAGCAAGAACCTTCATTAACCTTTACTGTGGCTTAAGGACAAAAAAGTCTAAGGCTTTGACAGTGGATACCAAGACGTCAATGAATGTCTATTGCAATGGGATGAAAACTTAATTTCCCCTAATTTTAATGCTAAATATTTTTCCTTTTCGGCCAGGTGAACAAGCTCTGGATTTTTTAAATACGTTAGTGAAGAAGAATTGACGATGTAAAACTACCGTTTTTAAAGGTTCTTCCTAAACGCCACCGCATCATCATCAGCGGAAGGTGGTTTCCGACCTCCAAGGGATCTTCGTTCGCGTAGACTAGTGTGTTTAGTCACAGTCACGCTTGCTTCTCACGCTGGAGATGTAGGTTCGAATCCTGGTGGCTGCCCAATGCCCATGTAATAATGAAATAAGTATTTACGCTATACAACGTGTAAATGAATTAACGCAAAATGAGAAACTACTTTGTTATGCTTCGGCTACATTAGCGGGCGAAGATTCGTAAGTATCGTGTTGGCGCGACAAAAAATCGTGTTCGGGCATAGGCGATGTTCTTGTCTACATTAAGGATAATTGATCTGCGCCAGTTTACCGACAGCTCCCCGATACAGCGATACTACATCGTCTTCGCCCGAATACTACGCGATGACACGATGTACCCGGCCACATTCATCGCGTTAACACGAATATTCGCCGTAGCCCGCTAATGTAGCCCCAGCATTAGGGACATTTCTGAGCAACTTTCTTTATGAAACCGATTTGATCAGAGCAACTTTATTTTTCACTTCCCAGTAAATTTTGGCCTGAGTGGGTCAGCTGATTTGTATGGAGAAGTTTTACATACAAAATTATCGAAAGATTCCGATTCATGTTTCGGATGACACATTATAAGCTGTAGGTCTCAGCTACTTGATAGTTTGAGAAGGTAAAAACCCCTCCACAAACCCCCACTGAGCCAGCGTGGTATAGCCTCAATCATACTCGCAAGGCCTCTGCTCCTCGGTGGGAACATTAATGAGCTACATTTATTATTTGATTAATTTCATTAATTTAATTTGTGCTCTCTCTTTCCAGAACATCAGATATGATCCACGTGGACGAATCTGATCCAGTGGGAGGTAAGTACGTTTATTTAACAACCTGATAATGATAAATTATACCAGTTTATATGAATAAAGCGTCAACCCGAGATGTGTGTGCTCCAGAGACTATATATCCAATTGACTGCGCCTGCGGGGGAATGCGGCTCGCCAAACGTTAGTTGTATTCAACAAACGTTCTGTTATACGCCCTCTATGTATGGAGAATTGCTGACGAGCGCGCTTCATCATCATTTAAGGGCCTGAACTGATGAAGCTATTGACGAGAGTTCAGTCTCTCTCCGTCGGTCATACAGTAGACACCCATATGTCAATCATTTCATTCAATTCCAAGTTTTTTAATATATTCTAATTCCAAACTGTTTCTATTTTTTATTTTTTTTAAAAGAGAATATTCGGACCCCGTATAACAGTTCGCATACGCAACCTATGCAATATGACGGGCCGCCAGACAGTTTCGCAGCGGCTGACCAATCACAGCTCTCTTACCTCGTCCCCCGCCGCCCGTAAATTGGTGAGTTGTGTTTCAAAGGAAAATGTATCTATGCGCTCTCCACTGGATAAGTGCTCCCTGGTGCGCTCGAACCGAGAGGCCTTTGCCGCCTTTGTGGCAGTTTTATATGCAAAAAATAATAATACGGGCGATAAATATCATATTGTAAATTGTGATCAATGTGACTCGCCCATTTGTTCTCGTAATCTTCACGTAAATGAAACAAAGCACCGCGACGAGACGCCAGATTTTGGCAGCAGCACGGAATTCGTCTTTATTTTGGTTTCGCGGCGGCTTTATAGTTGTCGCCACTAAACCACGCTGACTATAGTGACGCAGATGCAATCGAATCGATTATAATTTCCGAGAAGATCTCTAATTCATTAAACTTTATATCTCCACAGCTGAAGCGATGGGCTTGTCCCCTGTCACGCGAAATTGAGTTATAAATCGTGGGCACAGCAAGCTGTATGGGGCACCCACACAGCTGCATGTTATAGACATAGACATAGACATCGTTTATTGATAATATTGATAATATTCATGACAAGTCACAAGGGGGTCGGAATACATATAAAATCTTGATAGGTTTTATACTTAACTTATGTACTCTGTAATATGTCACTATGTCTCCATTCATCTTTTATTTAATAAATTATAAATGTCATAATATTATTAATTATTAAATAATGTCAGAATAATGGAATAATAATAATAATAACGTCAAGAACATACTCATTGTATGTTATAGTAAAATTAGTGCAATTGTCATTATAATATTATTAATTATTTAATTAACTAATGTCATAATAATTGAAGTAAATGTCAAACACATACTCATTGTATGTTAAATTATAATTAATTCTTATATTAGTCACAGTCCCATAAATTAATCGTAGCTGTAAAGTATACTGTATACTTATGTAGCCTTATCGTGGCTGTGCGCTGTGGAAGAATCTTGTGTAATATCAGTAAGATAAATCAACGGTTTTAATTGATTAAAAAATGCCATGAAACCCATCTCTTTGTAACTACCGTTCGAATACCAAAAAGTTAAACTATTCAGTTAGACAATTAACCTGATTATCTAAACAAATACACGCCGCGCCGACGGCCGGCGGCGGCGGCGGCTTAGGCGGCGCTCAATCAACTATTTATTCCATTTGGTTGTTGGAGTATACTTTTTTGGGAAAATAATGGTTTAGTAATAAAGGTAGTTGGTAATCATGAATTTCTAGCATTGATCGATGAGTTACTTACAGCATTTCCGAATAATTTGTGGTATGTTTTACTGTTGTATCTAAGATAAATTAAAATGAAAAGATGATGGAATTCACTGTTAGTTTTATTTAGTCGGTGCACTGAAAAGCGCTTTGAAAAAAAAGTCAAAAAAATACTTCCAATAAGTTTACCGGTCTCAAAAAAATAATGTAATAAATAACATGGTGAATACCATGAGATAATCTAGTATAATTTCTAAACTAAACTAGACTACATTACTTACTCAGATGTGTTTGTCACCATGTTGATAATATTGCATAATGTTATCGATTTATGCACAGTTTTGCATAGCGACAACGGAAGTAGATTGCACAACCTATGTACTAGGAAGTGGAACTAAATATAAGCTGCACTTAATTCACGGAAATCTGTAGAAGTCGGTTAGAATGTAAAAAATATATTTTGCGAGCTCAATCGAATGGTATTACATATCTCTACCCAGATAAATTCGGAAGCAATGTATGAACTAACTTACAAAGCAACATACATTTATTGTTTTTTGTCAAATCAACGCCGCCGCAGCGCAGCCCGCTGCAATAGATGTCGGATTATTATTTAGGTTTTTGAACTTGAACCTCATATATGTACATAGTAAGTTTTGTTTTTATACGCTTTGATTGGGAACGAAGAAGTGCTTCGTGAATTAACTATTTGGAAAGAAACAAAACAAATCCTGTGTCTGATGCTATGATCTCGTTTTTTCCCATATCCCTTTGGATAGGTTAGCAGAAGCACAGACGCATCCTCGTTTCGCCAGGGATCCCTTTGCTTCGCATATTTTTTTTATTCCTAATTTATTCGCATAACGAGTTTGTCATTGACTTGTAATGGCATAATAGTAGGTAGGTACTTTGTTATAACAATCCTTTGTCATACTTACTGTTTCGTTTGGCATAACTTTCTTTTAGTATATTTTCAGTTGGACTCCTTTTGAATCTCCTAATGAATGCATGTTTTACATATTATTTTTATGGCTAAAGATGGTTTGTAAAATTCCTAACTGAACATCACATACATAATGTAAATCTGGGCAAAGTGGTGGGTCAGGGTAGGTGAAAGGTAAATTCGTGTTAGGTAGACATGTAAGAACCAAAAACATGTACTTATTGCTGAGTATATAGGAAATTATTGATATGTATTTTTGAATTTATGCTGTATAATTTTAGACTTTATGATGTTTCTGTCTATGTTTATGACTTTCCTAAATTTATGCTTACTTTTCTAGGGTTCCGTACCCGAAGGGTGCCAAACGGGACCCTATTACTGAGACTTCGCTGTCCGTCTGTCCGTCCGTCCGTCCGTCTGTCACCAGGCTGTATCTCATGAACCGTGGTAGCTAGATAGTTGAAATTTTCACAGATGATGTATTTCTGTTGCCGCTATAACAACAAATACTAAAAATCAAAAGAAATTTAATATTAAGGGGGGCTCCCATACAACAAACGTGATTTTTTTGCTCATTTTTGCTCGATATTGATAATGGTAGCAGGTAGACGCTTAAAATGTTCACAATATATTGAGTATATTATTTATATAAAAATAAAAATAAAATAAAATTAATATTTAGGGGGGGCTCCCATACATTTTTTTTTGCGGTTTTTTATAGATAATGGCACGGAACCCTTCGTGCGCGAGTCCGACTCGCACTTGACCGGTTATTTTTATTTCGGTCAAATAAATTCTGCCAAACAATATTCTCACATTTCGTATTATTATGCAACGCGACAGTGAACCGTTTCACCAGTCGCCATTCATTCATTAATTTTAGATTACTGTCCGGGATCGTGCTTTAGTTACGTGATATACTTACCATCCGCTATTTTCCTTCTATTGACCTTTGCTAGAAGCTTTGACAGCCATAACAATTATTAATTAATTAGTCGCAAATCGTAAATAGCCCGGTCCGATTGTGCTGCAGCGCAGGCGCATGCCGACGTTCGTTCAACTCTAACATTTCGGCGATACCGGAAAATTCTCGTATTCTCAGTGGTGTCTCAGTGTCTCAGAAATAATTGTAATAGAAATATCCGAAATCCGAAATGAGTTTCATCTATGAATAATTCGGATTAATTAACAATTAAGAATGTTTGGATAACCATAACTACCTATCTAAAAATAGATATCTGTAAGATTAAGTGGTAACATCTAGAACTTCGTAAAAAGTATAGAGTTACCAATAGATTACCCGGTTTTAGTGTTAACTCACATTGTAGCTACACAGCTACACATGTTTAGGGTTGCCATTCGTCCCGATATATCGGGACTGTCACCGTTATTGAGCTCTCTGTCCCGACGTCCCGATGAAAGCCTACAATGTCACGATTTTGCGTGTCCCGTGCCATTTTAAATGTTCGCGCACTATTGCGTTGGCGCGAGCGGGGGGACGGCGAACGGCGGCGGCGCGGCGGGGAAGGGAGGGAGGGGGAATACAACAGTGAAGTGAGGCGTGAAGGGCACCCAGAATTGTTGAGAAAAGTAAAATCTTCTGACAAGTATGGCCATCCAAGTACTTCTGCAAGTGATTAGAAATATTATTAACATGTTTAACCTATAAAACAGATATTAAAATATAAAAAAATATGTATATCCAAAATTTATTCACCTCATCCTAGAATGTCCCGACGAGAGCCTGGCCGAATATGGCAACCCTACACATGTTACACTACATACACAGTTAGTTTATTTCGTAATTTCTTTATTGTACTCACATGAGAGTAAAAATAGCTTAACATACAAAAAATATGTACAAAGGCGAGCTTATTTCTGCTAGTTGCAACCCGAAACGAGACTAGACGTGGCTTAGTCTGTATCCTTCAGTAGTTAAATGACGAGAATTAGCCCCCTGCGCTAACGCACCAGACAAAACAAATCTTGATTCACAGCGAAAGGTTATCGATCCGGTGCACTGGCCGGATTAATTGTTCAGCCATGGACTGAGTCGTTGCCAAAAAAATAAAGAAAATAAACAAACAAAGACCTTTAACGGGTCTTCCTTTTATTCTTAAAAACATGTTGATTTAAGATTGTTTAAAGTCGTTTCGTATTTTGCGAGCGATGTCTGAGCGGTGCATCTAAAATTACAAATGTGAAAGTCACTGCTTTAGTTTTAGGGGTTTCGTACCCGAAGGGTGTCGAAATTAACCCTATTACATGCTATTACTATTACTAAGTCTCCGCTCTCGGTCCGTCTGTCTGTCTGCAATTGTATTTCATACCTTAACGTCCTTAACAGTTAGAGAAACACAACAAACATAGCATCACGCTTTTTTCCATACGGGCTGGCAGAGGCACAACTATACAATACTTCATTTTGCGTGACAGGGGAACAAGCCCATCGCCGCAGCTATAAGCCCTAAGGGTGAAGCCAGACGAGCGTAATTGTGTGAGTAGTGAGTCGCAGAATTTCGGTCGCGTAATCTCTGCTGCATTCGGTTTCATACAAAACTCCTGTTTCGTTCACACGGGCGTCGCAAAATGAGTTGTAGTTTAGTATGAAACCGAATTACGCGACTGAAATTCTGCGACTTACGACTTACAAAATTACGCTCGTCTGGCTTCACCCTAAAAATACTCTTTTATCGAATCGTTGTGCTCAAGTAATGTAAACTCCTTGTTGCAGAAGTAGAAGCGCCGTTCCCTTACCGAGATGTCACAATCAGGAGAAATGCTGACGTCAACGATGACTACGAAATGCTCTCAGAAATTGGAAGGTAATTCTTCATCATTGGCTGTTTTTAACAGACTCCATGTTCGTCGACGTCCCGTATCGTGAAAACTTAAATTTCATCCTTAACTTATTTTTAGAGGATATTAAATAAAAAAAATAATAGGGTTAAAGCCAGGCTAAGCAAGTCTAACTAAGGTAGATACTGTGCCATTTTTATAATGATTAGATAAATAACAAGCACACAAATTCAGATGCGATGCGAAATTGTAAAATAAAACATTGTGACAGACGCATTTTCTGGCAACTTCAGGAGACTTTTCTATCGAGCAAAATTAATAAAATAACGTTTATTAAATGGGAAAGCAAAGTCACGCAGACACTCGTGATAAACAAGCTACTGAAAAAACATACAGCAATAATACTCGTCATTCCGAGCGACTTGCGTTTTACTAAAGGCTGTTTTTGCCTTAGGCAATCTTAATAGGTGACATTTAATTAGCTGACCATTTTTTGGGGAATGATACTATCTACCCATAATTATGAACAACTTTCCTTAAGACTTTGTTCACAAAATCACAAAAGTATTTTTAGAAATGATAAAAGAAGAAATTTAATAAGAGAATTAGATACATTTTACAGATTTTGCTAAAAATATATGCAATTCTTACAACTCACACAAAAAAAAACATAAGAATAAGCAACGGCGGGCGTACCTAGGCCTAGGATTTAGATCAAGGGCACACCTCGGACACTCCATAGAACGCTCGTAAAATAATCACCTATTACTAGTACATATCCAAATGATGTTTGTATACGTGCAAATGTGTGCGTAAACTTTGGTAGGGCTAGTATACGCGTCCTCACTCGTCCGGCGTTCAGCCCTGTCTATTGATTCTCTAACCATTAACCAATCTTTTGACGCCAGTGGTGGGGTGCGGTATCTGAATCAGCGCGGGGAAGGGAGTGGCCGTTCTGTACGTCAATCTCTTCTGTGTCAAGGGGCATAAAAATTAGTGACGCCCTAAAGATAAAATTGTGACCCGATTAGCCCGGTTATCCCTAATTCACAGGATTTACCCCGACGTATTTGTACACGGTGACATTGAATCAGCTGACCATTTTGGGGATTAATCATTATGAATAACTTTCCTCACGAAACGTATGGTGGCAATTAAAATTGGGGATGGGTTTCCGCTCCCCAAAATAGGCTCAGCTAATTAAATGTCCACCTGTATTGATTGATTGTGAGTACGGTCGCCTGCGCCTAAAATTATACTAAGCAGTATAAGCGGGATTCGCTCGTTAATATGACCGCCCGTATACTTTTAGACGCAGGCGAGCGTACATATGTAATAAATGGTTGTATTTCTGTCAAGGGGCAAGTTCGGCACGGTGTTTCTCTGTCGAGAGAAGTCGACGGGGCTGGAGCTAGCGGCGAAGCTTGTGTCGGTGAGCCGACGCGACGAGAGGCGCAATGTGGAGAGAGAGGTAGGAACTTCTTGGATACTCTGGTAGGAATAAAGGAATAAAGGACTGGCTATGATGGCGGTGGTTGGTATAATAACCGGCCAAGTGCGAGTCGGACTCGCGCACGAAGGGTTCCGTACCATTTCAAACTGTGCCCACTTGTAAATTTTCCCATACGCGGTGGCAGAGACACAACTGTGCCCACTTGTAAATTTTCCCATACGCGGTTGCAGAGGCACAACTGTGCCCATACGCGGTGGCAGAGGCACAACTGTGCCCACTTGTAAATGTTCGTTCATGGAATGGAATATAGCAAAAATCTAGAAAAATACTAACTAGAAACTGTCGTCACTCTGCAGTCTCTTCACCGATGTGATCGTTTTATTTGTTTAGTACGTAAAGCAATTCACAATAGAAAAAACTCCATGGAAGTAAATTAATAATATACTTACATTTACGAGTTATCGAACATATCGAATAATATCTAGAGTTGACAGTGACATTTGATTCTAGCTATACATTCCGACCTCTAATGATGATGATGATAATGTTGATGATGATGATCATGATGATGATGATGTCTCAGGTGGATGTGATGCGGCGCCTGCGCCACCCGCGACTGATTCAGCTCTACGACGCGTGCGAGTGGGGCAAATGCATGTGCGTCGTGCTAGAACTGTGAGTAACTAGCTATACAATCACTATGGTCAATATATCTGTACGTAGAACATAATGCGTTCACCTAGGCACCGACTTGAGAACCAAATTATAATGGATCAAATGGAAGGCAAACGCTTCAGAGGACATGCTCCAACTAGATGGGAGGAGACAGGGGGTACGCTACACAGCGCGTACCATACTACGCAGAGCCGTCAGCAATGGAGGAGACTATGGCTGATTTTAGTCTCACGCTCACCGTCAGCGCTCATAGTTCAGCGCGTAGTTCGTCAGCGCTGAGGCTCAGCGTGGCTCGTTTTAGTATCGTACTGACCGCCTTACTGTACAGACGACGCGCTGACAACGTCCGCTCCGCTCGACACAGTCGACACTAGAACGCTCACTGAAAGCAGAGGCGCTCATGCGATCGTCAGCGCCGACAGCTACGCGGGGCCGACGCGCGACGCGTACGGCCGCGTAGCTATCAGCGCTGACCACCGTGCGCGCTGATAGCTACGCGTCATTCAAAAACGCTTCCTAGAAGTTCATATATCTCGGCCATCAGCGCTGATGGTGCGCGTGCCGTCGGCGTGAGACTAAAACCAGCCTATGCGGGCGGTCACGATCCTCAGCATTGAGGGAGCGACAAAGAAGAAGAGAACTGCAGTCGCATATTATTTAGGAAAAACTAATTGGGACCTGTTTGTGCATCACATGGAAGTGCCAGCCAATCTACTAATCCAGAAACGTCCGTACCCGATCATTTCATATCTGCATAATGAACGTTTTCTTGGCGTGGGCGTTGCGCGTGCGAAAGATGAGTCAGACGCCCTTGTACTAAGATATCTAGACTAGATCAAACGCATCGCGAAAATAGATAGACATCAGATTATGTGTTTAGGATTGGACTTGTGTTGCATTCTTCCGCGTAGATTAGTAGGAATATTTCTCTTATTATATCTACACTACACTTTTCGTGCAAAAAGGTTTAGTTCAAATAAGATCAAATCCAAATTCATAATCTTCTTGCTTGCTAGCAAAGACGCATTTTGTTTTCCTCGTGAGTTTTAGGCAAAGATCAGTTTTAATGTGTTCGTACTAACCGCCGAGCAAAGCTCGGTCCCAGGGAGCACTTACCCAGTGGAGAGCTCATAGATACATTTATTTTCCTTTGAAACACAACTCACCAATTTACGGGCGGCGGGGGACGAGGTAAGAGAGCTGTGATTGGTCAGCCGCTGCGAAACAGTCTGGCGGCCCGTCATCGTACATAGGTTGCGTATGCGGACGTTTGTTGAATACAACAAACGTTTGGCGAGCCGCATTCCCCCGTAGGAGCTGTCAATTGGATGTATAGTCTATGCTCGGTCCCCGTTATTGATTGGTGATACGTCATCATCTTTTTATTGTGTTTGTACCAACACCAACCAACCACTGAGCAAGGCTTGGTCCCCAGATATTGTTAATTTTAAACAAAGACAGAACTTCACTATTCATAGATGCGTACGGTATACGTCGTGGGAATCAGTATCAGAAGATGACATCACAACACAACACCTAACACATTCCAGTCCTCTCTCTCTGGTCCGGACCGGTCTGGTATATGCGGTATATGTGTACCTAGCTAGGCAGTCTAGGTATTATCTGGCGGAAGCTGTGAATGAAACGAGCCGATTTTGGCAACAAGCAAGAATTGCATTATATACCCACTCACTCGTGAGTCGTGAGTGGTCGTGACGTTAGCCACAATATCAATAGACGAAAACACCACACAAGTCCAGTCACTGCCTACTTATTTTGTCTCAGATGCTGCAGACAGACGGACGGACGTACAGACAACAAAACCTTATAGGGTCAGGTTGGTACCATTTAGTCAGTGGAACCCTAAAAGCAATGTATGACGATGAAGCTAGGTAATTAAAATGAGTCAGAATGATGTCAGTATGAAAACGATAACTGTAATTATTTTATGGAAACCCATTTATGTTTGGGTAAACAGTCGATGACGATGTAAGATGATGAGTTTCTATGATAGACACGTCTGCCTTTTTTTCGAATATTGACCAAAACAATTCGACGCTGACGAAGCCAAGTCAAGCAATGGGAATCAGCTGGCCAGGTGGGTCACCACAAACTTTATAGCGATTAGGGCCGCATGGGGCCCTAAGTTGATCCGCAAAATTTAGATGGCCGTCTTGAAACAAATCTGGTAAAATAAAGCCCGATACGGAAATTGTTCCATGGTGATGTTGATACATATAAACCGCTAATGACCTACAAAAGGGTGAGGCTATTATTATAACAAGGCCTTACGTCCCTCAAGGCGTTAGATTAGACTCTCGCCTCTAATCATTAGAGGATCCGAAAATAAGAAGACAGAAACAAACCCACGATGAGAACCGTGCGTTTTTAGGGTTCCGTATCCGAAGGGTGCCAAACGGGACCCTATTACTGAGACTTCGCTGTCTGTCCGTCCGTCCGTCCGTCCGTCCGTCCGTCTGTCTGTCTGTCTGTCACCAGGCTGTATCTCATGAACCGTGGTAGCTAGACAGTTGGAATTTTCACAGATGATGTATTTCTGTTGCCGCTATAACAACAAATACTAAAAATCAAAAGAAATTTAATATTAAGGGGGGCTCCCATACAACAAACGTGATTTTTTTGCTCGTTTTTGCTCGATATTGATAATGGTAGCAAGTAGACGCTTAAAATGTTCACAATATATTGAGTATATTAATTACTTAAAAAATAAATAATTAAATTAAAATTAAATTAATATTTCGGGGGTTTTTTTATAGATAATGGTACGGAACCCTTCGTGCGCGAGTCCGACTCGCACTTGGCCGGTTATTTTATTATTTGCGGTTTATTATGCAAATTCCACTTGTCTGAGTCACTTGCGTCAAGTTTTAGAGAGTTCACGAACTTGTGTGCATACTTAGATGTAGTTTGCCTGAACGGTTTTTGAAGTATAACCCGCACTGAGCCAGCGCGGTGGAATATGACTCAACATTACTTGTTCCAGGCTCGTGGCACGCTTTTCTCATTTGAGGCACAATTGTACCCACGTTTCTAGTTTCAATGGGTACCCACTTTGCGTAACACGGGGCTGGTTAGGCTGCATAGGTGTGCATAGTTTCTAAATTAGTTTGCATTGAAGGGCAGACAGGCACCATTAGGGCAGACTAAGACAGGTCCTCGAGTCTCGTATGGTACTCCAGTAGCAATACCGTATCCTCAAGACGTTTTTGATTACCGATTTGCAAGTTAATTCCAAAAACTCGCTAGGAATTCCCTCTAATAGAGGAATCCCTCTATTTTTAGCGCGCTGACTGATCCAGGTGCGTAATCAGGTCGACTCGTAGACGCGGAGGCAGGTGTAACTCAACTCAATGCCCCGCTTACACCTGGAGCGATGACAAGAAGTAAATCTTGCCGGTTTCGCTTTCACGCCAATAAATTATTTGCTACGAGGTGTGGATGTGTGTTACGCAATTTGGGGTGTGGAATTGTGTAATCGTCTTGTCATGTGATTTTGTGAATATTAGCAGAGATATTACAATATTTGATATTAGCAAAAAAATATTTCTTTTTAAAATCTTATTCTTATTACACTTTCAAATTAAACTAGAAACTAGCTTTTAAATTCTATTTTGCTGCTGCTTCAGAAGAGTTAAAATACTTTTAGAGCAAAACTAAAACTTGGTGTCTATTCCAGAATTTATAGTTTTTCGTAGGTATAATAACATAGCTTTTATTTTATTACATACCTTCATATGGCAGTAGCTAATAATATTTTTGTTCATTTTAAGTAGTGGCACTCACCTTGACTCAGCAAAAATTAAGCAGGGAGACATTCCACTACGTTCTTGAAAATGTTGCCAATGTAAACATTCGGCGGGTCAACAACCCTGTCAAATGCCCTCTTGGCATTAAATGTATGAGTTGTCAGTACAAGTAAGTAGTTGTCAGTACAAGTAAGAATTTTGGCACCTTTTAAATTATACTGTAGACAGTAAGATACGATTATAAAATAATGTTTACGGGTCCTATCAAAAGCGAATTACTACCTAAACCACCCAAAAATACTTAAGATTTTTTGTACATCAAGATCAGATTACAGAAAGGTTCAATTCCTTTCAAATATTTTAACGGACATTCATTGTATATCTTACGTGTCACATCTCCGGCATCTCGACGAATACTCGGGATACCTTGAAACGATTTTGTGGATAAACCTGCCCACAATGTCGATGATAAACAAACTGAGGATGAGTCAAGGCATGCCGGCCTCAAGCCGAGCCGCGGTTAAGTGCGGTTATCCGCAATCGGAACACTCAGTTAAATATTACGACTTAGAATGACAAGTAAACAATCTGCATTTTGATGGTGGCTTCGTTTTGTTTTACTTTTGTTGACTCATCAGTAATTCCGTTTTGTATAAATATACGTTTTTTTTTTGTATAATTTGACGTCATCATTTTCCTTTTTTTCCTTTTACAGTCACTATAAATGACAGCTCGTGTAAAATAATCTGATTGGTCAAACGTCAATTTCAAGTATACGAACATCCTTCAACGCATTATTTTGAAGGTTTCCTTACAGTAGGCTACTTTGGTAGGGTAGTTACTAAAGTTTGGTGCCTGGACCAGCCACGATTAGTGCAGGCAGACTAAGAATCATCAATCATCGAGTCTCACATGAGTTTTAATAGCAATGTTTCCTCCCAAGCGCCCAAAAAATTGGCTTTGTGGCAGCGCCTATTTTGTTTGTATACTGACTGCCAAATACGGCATTTGATGCCCTTGGGTTCCATACAAGACTCGAGGCCCAGTCGGACATCCCCTGTTTGATACACCTGTCGCAGGCATTTTGTATGATTCCGCCGTTTACATACGGCGTCGCCAGTTTATAAACGCTCGCTGTTTTGTAATATGCCGAAGGCAAAATGTATAATGCCGTGTCATTATCTAATATGCCTAAACATTTGATTGACGATTGAATCGCCATATACATAATGCCGCGGCAAATTGAAGTATTTAGTTCTGTTTCTTACCACGCGCGTCGCTGTTGACCAAAACAAACAAAATGGCGTCAAGTAGTGGTTTTGTGACACAAAAAGTGAATGAAAATAGTGAAATAATTGTGATTTTAAAGATATTTACTATATGTATAGTGAGTTGAAAAAACTTTACGATCTTCAAGCGGGAGCAGTAAAAAAGCCGTGGACAACTGAGAAGATTTTTGAGGTTATCCGTCACCTAAAATATGCTAAGGTGTCCATAGAATCTGGTTCTCGGAAGACCCCTGCACAATACTACTGGTCAAAAAAATATGTTTTTTTATTTGATTGTGTAGGGGTAATGGGAAATATTAATAATTTGGGCTCAACTTTAGTTTCTGACCTACTCGCTAGGTCGTCCAAACTTTTTAGCGTATAGTTGGGGTCATTTAATCACCTTTCTGAAAGTTTCAGGTTGCGGAATTCAGTATTTTCAGATTTTCAAAAAACCATATCGGTTTTTTGAAAATCTGAAAATATTGTAAAATTATGTAATAAAGCGCAAATAATATGTCAAAATCTATGGTCTGTGTTCAAAATACATAACCTACGTTCCGTTGTATGCATATTTGAAAAGATAAATTTATTTCATCTATTTTCAAACGTAAAATATCACTTTTGATAAATTAAAAGTTGTAATTTTTGTGAAACGGAACGCATTTGAGGTGTTGTCAGTCCGCGTTTTTGTTGGTTGGGCGGCCATTTGAATCCGATTGGATCAATTATAGGTTACTTCCTGTTTGAAAACTAAAGATATGTTTGTTAGGTACACACTTATAAGCAGAACTGGGAGCCGGAGCGAAGCGGAGCGGAGCGAGGCGACCCCCTACTCCTGGCAACCCCCCCTCCAACCACTCTTCCCCTCAACAATGCAAAACAACTTCAAAACTTTAAAAAATCATATCTCAGCAACAAGGCATTTCCGCGGGGGGGGGGGGGGGAGAAGTAGGGGGGCGTCTACCCTTTGTTAGTTAAATATTTTAACTAAGTAAGAGAACCAAAGCGCATACTGATTGCTTAAATAAAGTCTGATTTGTCCAAACTGTGTTTTCTTCATGGTCACCCTAAAACTACAACCAACGTTGAAATTACAACAATTGAACGAGTTGTCATTTTGCCTTCGGCATATTACAAAACAGCGAGCGTTTATAAACTGGCGACGCCGTATGTAAACGGCGGAATCATACAAAATGCCTGCGACATACCCACCAAAAACAGGTACCACGATACAGAGGAGTCGACCTCAACAGTTAAGTACCTATTTATTTGCCGAATACACAGACTTTTACTCAAATTCAGTGTTGCTTAAATCTGATGGCTCCGGCGCATCACCGGTCGAGAGCGGGGCAGTGGTGGTAAGTGGTAATGGTAAGGCAGGCGGTTGTCAATGTTGCTGTCGCCACTTGACACAACTCACAGTCCGGTCCCGAACCGCCCAGCCCTCTTGGTGTGACGTCATGCTTCATAGAGCTCATAGAGTTTCTCGTATGTGACACTTACCCCGCAACTGCCCCGCCAGTGATGTGCACAAGCATCTTCACAGTCTATCACGCAGTTTATCTAGTTGGTCCTCAAGTGCTCCCGTAGATGGGTCGTCGCTCGTCTCCACCGGGTGGCGTCGTCAAACAGCGTCAGATATTACGCCGCATACTTGGCGCGCAGCCATCTTGGACGCCATTTTTATTCCCGCCATTACTACGTGACAGAGAGCCGCGGTATTCTCGCCAGTATACGGATTGAGGAAGTTATGATTCCGTATCAACCCTTTGAAATATTGCATTGTTGACAGATCATGCGAAACGCCTCATAAAAATAAAGACTTTTTCGTGTGCATAAATGCGCGAGAATCATGCTCCAGTGGCATTCTCGCGCCTTCGATATACGGATATCGAGACCTATATTGACAGATTCCCATACAAAATTACTCGATATAGGTGTAGATATGGTATATCGAATGCGCGAGAATCATGCCACAGATCCCGTATATTTTATCGTTTAAGTTTGGGTTATGGCTTTATGGGTGGTCTTTGATTTTTAAAAGCTTTTATTAAACTTGCACTGTATGTATGTTTGTTTGTTTGTTTGTTTGTGGGTATCACGGTTCGCGTCAAAAATGTCGGCTTGAATTTGACCCACTTCCCGTTATCCGATTGAGCTGAAATTTCGCATACGTGTATAAGTCGGATGACAATGCAATATATTTCTGACTTAAAGCTGATCTGATGATGGAGACGGAAGACGGTCATGGGAACTCTGTCATAAAACATCACAAGCCCGTCGAATTTGGGCTCGTTCGATTCGTCTTGACGAATACTTTGGTCCTAGAATATTTTTTATGACATGGAGCTGATCTGATGCTGGAGACGGAAGACGGTCATGGGAACTCTGTCATAAAACATCGCAAGCCCGTCGAATTTGGGCTCGTTCGATTCGTCTTGACGAATACTTTGGTCCTAGAATATTTTTTTATGACATGGAGCTGATCTGATGCTGGAGACGGAAGACGGTCATGGGAACTCTGTCATAAAACATCGCAAGCCCGTCGAATTTGGGCTCATTCGATTCGTCTTGACGAATACTTTGGTCCTAGAATATTTTTTTATGACATGGAGCTGATCTGATGCTGGAGACGGAAGACGGTCATGGGAACTCTGTCATAAAACATCGCAAGCCCGTCGAATTTGGGCTCGTTCGATTCGTCTTGACGAATACTTTAGTCCTAGAATATTTTTTATGACATGGAGCTGAGCTGATGCTGAGACTAAAAAGTTAAAAATAAATTAAAAGTAAAAAAACATTTTTAAACAAAGCTTTTATTTAATGCCCTAAAAAGAAGAAAATAAAATTTCAATTCAATCAAATGCGTCATTTTATTACATTACACAATTTATACGATATAAAAGCTTGTTGCGAGATTTACTTGTTTAGACTTAATTAGGTGGGTAGGCACCTATTTGCACAGACTTGAAGATAAATCCCGCAACAAGCTTTTATATCGTATAAATTGTGTAATGTAATAAAATGACGCATTTGATTGAATTGAAATTTTATTTTCTTCTTTTTAGGGCATTAAATAAAAGCTTTGTTTAAAAATGTTTTTTTACTTTTAATTTATTAAATTCTAAATTAAACTTTCGAAACCCATAAAACCCGCTATAGGACTTATTCAAGAACTCCCATAGAGAAGTTTTTTGAATTTGTTCCTTATATAAGTAGCAAGTAAGTAAAACTGGGGTTAGTGAGAAACCTCTAGCGAGAATGAGATTGTGTTCCCTTGAACTCTCGCTTATCCAGGTTTGACTGTATATCTACTTTTTTAACGTGGGGTTTACGTTTTGAGACTGTTTGCTATGGTTATTGTTATGTTAACTATGTTGTTTTATATTAAGGCCCTGTCCCAAACAGTCTCGATAGGCCCTATTCAACAGATAAATAGTATGTTATGAAAATTAAGGTAAATCTGTCACATATTAGTGCTTTTGGTTTGGAGACTGTTAATATAATAGGCCCTAAAGTAAGATACCTACAGTTAAAACCCGATTACAAACCTCCTGGGGCTCAATTCTCACCCATGCGAATTGAAAGCGTAGACGCAAATTGTCTACGACATTTCATACGAAACTGTGCGAAAATGACAATATTTTACGTCTGTCACAGAGCCTTGCCAGATAAGGCGTTTTACGCGCGAGTAGAACTCGCGCGTAAAACGCCTTATCTGGCAAGGCTCTAAGCTTTCAATTCGGATGAGAACGGGCCCCAGTTATTCTGTGGTTACTGGTTAGAGAAGGAACTTACTAGTCATGGCAGTACCTACGTTCTCGTTCACGAAGATTTAGGTCTGTCAGCGATACATCAAGCTGGTGTTTATCGGTATATCCGCGTAATAACAGATGATCTAATCTGGTGGCTGTTATCCAGCCTGGCTTGTGGGTGTTGAATGTTTTGTCGGGAATGCTATGTTTTGGCGCCGACGGCATTTTTCATGGCCTTTTGATAAATTGGAAATGCATTGGAATGGCATTGAAATGTTTCATATTAAATTTAACCGCATCCCTGAATTCTCTGTAACTTTAATGACATTATACATACTAATTTCGTTGTCAGCCACGTGCGTTTACGAGTTTCATACCTACTTGTGTATAAGATTGTCTTCTCAAAAATCGCCAGCAAACCAGGTCACCGCCAATACAAATTGCAGCCTGCCACATTTTACACGGTCCTGTCCGCTTCTAATTAATCAGTGACGTGGTACGATACGACTGAGTTACAGATCCACGTCCAAGTGGTGCTATTTCTGGAAGAATGTTTACTACAGGAATCGGTCGCGCGAATCGCGAAACGTTTTCAATGACGCCACGGGCGCGAAAAAAAAACGAAAACAAATGAACGCGTCAGTCAGCTGGATCCGGCCCAGTCGTAAACAGAGGAACTTGATTTTGTATTCTGCATGCTTCTTGTGACTGGTTATTTATTATATTAGGTACTTCCATACTCGTAATGAACTAATGATGAACTCGTAATGAAGTAATGTACAACAACACTATGTCTGCCTGTAACCTGTAACGGAACTTGGACAATTAATGTAGACATGCTTTAATTATAAGTCAGTACATCCAATCTTAAATAAATTACGAAAATTAATATTCATTATGGCTACGATGTTAAACAAATTAATTATAGGTACCGAAACACTTGTACAAACTTTGAAATCACTTTGTGTTTGCAGCTAAATCGATTTTGCGTTAAGCATAATTATGTTACCGCGAAATTAACAAATAACTACTGAGAGGATATCTCGAACTGAAATCAACCAGCCTCTACAACTACTTATACAGACAGTCACTCTACGATTGGATAATATTATCTACTTATACAGACAGACACTCCACGACATCTCCGAAGTTCTGCTCAAGCTGCCGAAATTCGGTCAAACCGAATGTATAACGAATTTCGGCCCATCCCTAGTAGGTACTTATTATAGTTAAAATTACTCTTGCTTGTATCAGATGAGTGTCGAATGTCGAATGCAACATTACATAGGTCTAATATGTGCGCAACCCCTAGCACCTAGGCCTAGGGTATATCAAGTTTACTTACCTACCTAAAGTAATCGTACCCGCAGCATCTGTCAGTCATTCATTACATTACATAGGTAGGTCTTTCAATCCTTTCAAAACTTCAATGGATTCAAGAAGCAGTTTTGGCTCTTCTAAGAGCCCTCGCCCATGCCACGGCGACTTTTTGCAGCGATGCAGTCGCGATGCTGTTGCACGTTGCTGTAGCTGTGTACCCTCGCCCACGTAACCACGATTCAGTCGCGATGCAAACGCGATACCGTCGCGATGCAAACGCGATTCTCCACTCAAGCGCCATCCCCCTCCATTCTTTTCCCGATGTCGTCCGACACGGTGGCACGTTTGCATCGATACAGTCGCGATGCTGTAGCGCGTTGGCATCGCTTCTGAAGCGCGTTGCAAATGCGACTAAAACGCGTTAGTAGCGATGCTGCTGTTGGGCGAGGGCTCTAAATTGGAGTCATTTTTAGGGTTCCGATCCTTAAAAGGAAAAAAGGAACCCTTATAGGATCACTTTGTTGTCCGTCTGTCTGTCTGTCTGTCTGTCCGTCCGTCTGTCCGTCCGTCTGTCACGACCCCTTTTCTCAGGAACGCGTGGAGGTATAATGTTGAAATTAATATCGATTACTCAGGTCTATGGTCCCTTGGATGGAGCTGTGAAAAAATTAAACTTCTAGGTCCACGCAATCAAAACATACCGCGATATTATGTCATAATTTTGCTGGATTTGTATGAACTCGCGTGGAACTCGCAAGGGAATCAAAACCTATGGGGTACTTCCGGTTGGCCTAGGGTCATGAAATTTGGAATGTAGGAAGGTCTTATAGCACAAGTTAAGGAAGAAATCCGAAAACTGTAAATTTCTGTCTGTCTGTCTGTCTGTCTGTCTCACCGTCTGTTAAGACTTTTTCTCAGAAACGCATGGAGGTATTAAGTTGAAATTAATATCGATTACTTAAGTCTGTGAACTCTTAAAGTTGTGAAAAAATCAAACTTAAAGGTCAACGCAATCAAAAGATACCGCATATGTCTCAATTTTGCTGAAATTGCTGATATTCGCAAGGGAATCAAAACCTAGAGGGTATTTTACGTTGACCTAGAATCATGAAATTTGGCACGAAGCAAGGTCTTATAGCACAAATAAAGGGAAAAATCTGAAAACTGCAAATTTCTGTCTTTCTAAAAAATATTCAATTTCGTTTACATGGATGACATCACACTTTAGTTTTTTATGTGGAAACCTAATTACACGTGTTACGCTCTCCAAGTGTGATCGGAACCCTTGGTGCGCGAGTCCTACTCGCACTTGGCCGGTTATTAATTTATTCTATTGAAGTGTTTGAAATCATTGCATTTGAATAATCTCTACTATGTCCAATTTACTTCAATTTAAAATTATTTTAAGTACAATAGTATGTCGTGATCCGCAGCATCACCGGCGGCGAGCTATTCGAGCGCGTCATCGACGAAGACTTCGTGCTGACGGAGCGAGCCTGCACCGTGTTCATGCGACAGATCTGCGAGGGCATCGAGTTTGTGCACCGACAGAATATACTGCATCTTGACATGAAGGTAGTAAAGTCCACTCATTCGCAGCGGTATTCTTTGATAAAGTGTCGGCGCTCTTTCAAATTAGGCGGCAGGTGGCAAGGGGGGCGGCGAGATCAAATAGGACACTCAGAAAATGAATGGACTATATTCACTTGATACAGTTGCTCAATTTTCGCCCATGAATTGGAAGCGTCTGATCTGCTGACGGGTGTTGTTAGGTGATCTGCTGACGGGTGTTGTTAGGTGATCTGCTGACGGGTGTTGTTAGGTGATCTGCTGACGGGTTTTGTTAGGGCTTTCTCGTTTTGCGATATTTGGGAGATATAATGGCGTTTCAATCGATCGTAGTTCTGAATTCTGACATTTCACATATAACTTGGTGGGTCTGTAGACGCGAATTGACATGTCATATGAAAATGACATTATTTTACGTCTACGCGTTTAATTCGCATGAGTGAGAATTGGGCCCCAGTACGCCCATTCCATTCAACACAATCTGAGTCCTAATGCTCTATAATAAGCATAATCTGGCTTTCGGAGTATCCTTTTTATGTAATTAAAGATAGAAATTAAATTGATGTAACCATTTCTTAATTAGGTACCTATTTAAAAAAGATACTTCAACAACATACCCCTGCCGCACCATTTACAATTATTCGTCCAACGCGAAAAAGTTTTATTATTATTAGCAGAAAATTATGTCTGAGAATTCCACATTATCATAAAACATGTTATTTTGCGTTCGTGCGCCAAAAATAAAATTCGCTAGTTGTTCAATTAATCGTAAAACAAATACTCGATCACTCGAACTCGAATGTCTCGACGATGTGGAAACATCATAAAAATGAGGTAGGTATGTTCATTATCAAAGAGGTCGAAAGTTCTAAGCTACCTATCGTTTTGTTTACCGGTCATAGAAAATAAACGATGTCGAATTTTGAGATATTGATATTCTGGTTGAATACAATATTAGAAATACTGTGATTTGAAATTTTTCATAACAGTTCTATAAATAGGTCTGAAAAGATGATAATGATAATCCATCATGATGACTATCATTGGCTACCTTACGCCTTATTAATGAAATAAAGCCATATTTTATAAGACTATATGTAGACAAGACAATCCTAAAACTCCCGCGCATATCTGTTTCGCCATTTTGATTTATGCATTTCGTTGGACGCGGACCAAAAATCGCAGGTTTATCGATTCGAGATGAGACGGTGACATTGTTAGGTTACTCACAGGGAGCACTTATCCTTGGATATATAGTCTTTGGTTACTCATTACTATAAAATGTAAGAATGGAGACTACTGTGTCACATCCTCAGGAAATACTTGTCCATCACAGTTCTGAACGTATCCCCTGGGAGCTAAGAACGAGCACAAACCATCGTCGTTACTGTCCCATAGTTGATGATGATGAGGCAGCCAATTTTGTGAGCCCAAGGCAGGCGAAGTGCCGCTGGCTAGAACACTAACCTCGGTTTTACGGAGTTGTTAAAGTTGACTCGAGTTTAGTGTTAACTCGCCATCTAGTTTAGTGTTAACTCGCCATCTAGTCGACCTAAGTTTAGTGTTAACTCGCCATCTAGTTTAGTGTTAACTCGCCATCTAGTCGACCTAAGTTTAGTGTTAACTCGCCATCTAGTTTAGTGTTAACTCGCCATCTAGTCGACCTAAGTTTAGTGTTAACTCGCCATCTAGTTTAGTATTAACTCGCCATCTAGTCGACCTAAGTTTAGTGTTAACTCGCCATCTAGTCGACCTAAGAAGATGCTCTAAAATCGGGACATATATTGACTCCACTGAAACGGATAGGTAACCATGATCGTTATAAATATTTAATTATCTTTACATGCACGTGTTACGATTTGATATATCACCAGACAGTCCAACCCAAAATATCACGTCTCATGAAAAACATTGTTCACGATTCTTCAGACAGACAATTAAATAGTTAGTTTTATGGCTCGTGCTCAACATTTGTCTTCGCTATCTCACTCAGCCTACTCATTCATTTCGCCGACTTATAGATGTGACCCAGCAAGATTGATAAATTCTGCAAATTATAGCTTACTTGCCTAATTTGTGCCGAGTGTGGAGTGCATGGGCTAGACTAGAGAGAGGTTTAAAGAATGCCCGCTCCGGTGTCAAGAACCCCGGCGGGGAATGTGCTTGTTTTCAGCAGCAAGAAATTTCGAGGATAGACACCCACCCAGGAGTGCCTACCTAATTGGTTGCTTACGTCCGCAGAAAATACGCCCTGTCCATGTGCAGTACAGTCCCCCTGGGTAGTGTCAACGAGGAACAAATAAACACATATTCCATAATATCAAAAGAGAAAATGTTCAATCCAATCGCAGTGAACTAAAAAATAACCGGCCAAGTGCGAGTCGGACTCGCGCACGAAGGGGTCCGTACCATTATCTATAAAGAACCGCAGAAAAAAAATGTATGGGAGCCCCCCCTAAATATTAATTTAATTTTAATTGAATTATTTATTTTTTAAGTAAATAATATACTCAATATATTGTGAACATTTTAAGCGTCTACCTGCTACCATTATCAATATCGAGCAAAAATGAGCAAAAAAATCACGTTTGTTGTATGAGAGCCCCCCTTAATATTAAATTTCTTTTGATTTTTAGTATTTTTTGTTATAGCGGCAACAGAAATACGTCATCTGTGAAAATTTCAACTGTCTAGCTACCACGGTTCATGAGATACAGCCTGGTGACAGACAGACGGACGGACGTACAGACAGCGAAGTCTCAGTAATAGGGTCCCGTTTGGCACCCTTCGGGATCGGAACCCTAAAAAACACGTGAAATGTCGTCGGATAGCGATCAGATCCAAACAGATTATGAACTCACGTGGGTAGATATTAATGTGACGGGCTATCTGTATTTTCGTCCGCTGTCATCAATTCATTGTTCTAATTTGTAGATAAAATAACTCGAGTATTTATAATGGAAGTACACATGAACATTTGGCAGGCGGCACAGATTTGTGCCCATGGTTTGTCAGACAAAATCAAAGTGACTTTTTAGCTAATAACTATCAGATAACGCTAATTTCGTTACCTAATGAAATTTTTTAGTCCACCTCATGGGGCACTTACCCAGTGGAGAGCGCATAGATAAATTTTCCTTTGACACACAACTCACCAATTTACGGGCGGCGGCGGACGAGGTAAGAGAGCTGTTATTGGTCAGCCCGCTGCGAAACTGTCTGGCGGCCCGTCTTTGTACATAGGTTGCGTATGCGAACGTTTGTTGAATACAACAAACGTTTGGCGAGCCGCATTCCCCCGCAGGCGCAGTCAATTGGATATATTGTCTCTGGTCAACCTGAAGCTGGCATCTCCCATTTATGGCATTTCCTTACCGCTACGCCATAAAGGTCATATCCTCCAGTCATAATCATATTATGTTTATATGTACCTATAAGTGTCAGTATTCACCCGTCTCTCTCCATCCACAGCCAGAGAACATTCTCTGTCTCACAAAAGCCGGCAACCGCATCAAGATCATAGACTTCGGCCTGGCGAGGTTCTACGACCCCACGAAGGACCTGCAGGTGTTGTTTGGCACCCCTGAGTTCGTCGCTCCAGAGGTGGTCAACTTCGATCAGATTGGATACGCCACTGACATGTGGTCAGTCGGGGTTATATGCTATGTTCTGTGAGTATCTTCAACCTATGTAATAAAATAAGATGTGCCTATTTCTTGCGTTCACGTCGGGTTTACATTTGGTCTTAGATCATGTAAGTTTTACATGGTGTATCATAATATGTTGTATTTATTTATATACATAGCTAAACAGATACAAAGGTAACAAAGGATCTCCTCATAGGTCGAATCTGGTAGAATCTCTAGAATTACACGAGCTCTCAGGAGGATTAAAATATCCAACCAACACTATGCACCAAGCACTAGGCAGTTAGACCGAAGAAAAGGTATGGACTGATGATGAAGATAGAATCTGAATTCAAATTCCGATGTTAGGATTTGGCATATCGAAAATTACTAACTACAGTCTATTCGTGATAAGAATGCAGTGAAATTTATATCTGTTGACACACACTCACAGGACAGGACCCAACCTTCGCGTTCGAAAGTTTGCCTTCAACTGGTCACTGTGAACTTGGCTTGAATTGGAAACGATTTGATTGGTTACGGGGTGTGGCTAGGCCGCCGGACAGTGATGACTTTACTGCATTCTTATCATGAATAGACTATAAAATAAATAAACCTAGGGATGGAGGTTACATGGGACTTAGCGGGTTCCCTATCAGGCTGATGATGATGATCGATGATGAGATCCTTTAAATCCTTTTATCATTACAGGTTATCAGGCCTATCTCCCTTCATGGGTGATACAGACATCGAGACGATGGCAAACGTGACGGTCGCCAAATACGACTTCGATGAAGAAGCCTTCTCAGAAATATCGGAAGATGCTAAGGACTTCATCAGCAAACTCCTCGTCAAGGATAAAGAGTAAGTACTTAGATACTTTCTTCTGAGTTCTTGTTGAAGTAAAATGAAGTACGTTTCAAGGGGAGATTTGGAATATTCCGATGGCTGGGCCTGTATATTCAGTGTATTCAGTAAATAGTTACAAGACTGTAATGACATGAAGATAATGATCAACAGGATGAAGATAAATTGATGCTGTTTTAAATGCCATATTGAGGGTGTAATTTTCCTAACCTACGATAAAAGCACGTTAAGCTGTAGGTCCCGGCTACTATCACTACTTCGTAGTATGTAGTAGTCGTAAAAACCCTCCACCAACCCGCACTGAGCCAGCGTGGTGGAGTATGGCTCAATCTTACTCGGATCCGAGTAAAGGCCTGTGCCCCTCGGTGGGGACATTAATGGGCTACATTTACTTTACTTTACTTTACGATAAAAGCAGAAAGTTTTTAGTAACATTTACTTGTAGAAATGGTTAGGTATTGAAAACTTGATCAGATCAGTCCATTAGGTCGCTTTGGATCTTTAGGTGTCGTATAATGAACTAGGAATACCATGGATTCGTATGGTAATGCCATGTTTTCTCAAGTATTTTGATTGATAGTGATGCAGTTACTTTTGTTTGACCCGTACTTACCTAGATTACACAGCCCATTGCATACCCATGTGCATTGTGTAACACCATCATTGTGGTAATCGTGATATAGATAAAGTTCCACTATCGGATGAAAAAAGCATATTTTAGAACTTTTGCTTATATGTTGCCAAACGGCCTCTGTTTTGTCATATCGCATGAACCTTGTGGATAAAGACCCTTTGTTATTTTGTTGAATGTTTGTGTTAAAACCGACACTGTAACTCTGATTCCAGTATACGTCACTAACACCAGTATACGTCACTAACACCATACACACTCTTTATTCTGCATT